>CM034362.1:39970892-40142606 GCA_019925275.1 Mytilus edulis
TGCTGGAATCAAGCCGACTATAAAGCTAGACAGATTCCTAAACCACGTGACACCGGCACAGCCTCAATTTACTGAACACGTTGTGTGAATAAAACTTGCATGATGTGCGTTGTTCGGGGTTTACATTGTAAAATCACCAATTGTTACTGTCATAATGTGTAAATAACAAATAATTCCGTTGAAATTGGAATTAAAAGTAGGATCATTGCTTACCTGAATCTTTTTTAATAATTGTAAGATAGCAGAAATAACCCCAAATATATTGTATTTTAATCAGTATGAATTCTTTTTTATACAATTAATTTAAATTAATATTAAAATCAAATCATGTAGAAATGCACCTAATGTGATTCTCCTAATTTGAATTTTGATGCTATCAAAAAACACAGTTGTGGCTCAGTAAGTTATACACCAGTAAGAACATTAGGCTTACCTGCTCTGGTCATTAATACATGATATTTTATCGAATGTTAGCTAATAAACAGATCGAAATTTAAAAGAAACAGGGTTGAAACTAAAACAATAAACACACTGTTGTCGTTTAGTTTTTAGTAATTTTGTCTGAATTATTGAACACTGCATTTATCTGCATCTCGAAAGATGTGAACATTTTCATATACATGCATTACAAAGTGATTGCCCATGGACATATATTCCTGATTTTCTCTATATGTATTATGATAGTACACATGCTCAGCGATATTTAGAAAAAGAATATGGCAGAAACACTGGTAGAAAGGATAACATTTTAATTCAGAAACTGCATCCATATGCACATCGATATAGAAGATGTAGTTTGAGTGCCAATGAGACAAATCGCCATCCAAGTCATAGTTTGTAAAAGTAAACCGTTATAAGTAAACTACTAATATGCATATTTCTAACAGAAACATAATGTTTTGTTACGGAAGTTATCATTAATTCATTTGTCGAACCCATGAGTCTTCCCTCGTTTCAAATCGTATGTATATACCTAAAAAAACTCATCTTAGATACCAGGATAACATTTTGTATTTACGCCAGTTAATTTATAATTATGACCATACCAAAGATAATTCATGTCAGTCAGCACTACTGACTACTGAATCAAAACTCCACCAGCAGTGGCATCGACCCAGTGGTTAATTAATTTCATTAATTTGCTGTTGCGTAGATTGAACTATTTGCAATAACTTCGTTAATAAGAATGAGCTGTTTATGGAAAGTGCGAATCGAGATAAACCATTTCTCATGTGGAGTAACGATATTTTTTTAAACCAAGATGCGAAAATCCATCGATATGTTACAGTACTTCTTTTTTCTCTTTAAATCATATACGTTTTTAACAGGACAAACGTTTATACAACTCAGGGGTAGAAAATGGCGGTGGCCCGGTGGTCCGAGACCAGTAGAAGTTGTGTCGGACCAGTAGATTTTGTCAGCTGGTTGTTCGGCGGACCAGTGGACATTTGTCAATAAAATTCACTGATTGCATCACCATATCGGTTTTTTTTTTGCAAACAAATTACCTGCAAAATCAATTACACGGTACTGGGGGTACTAAGTATTCGGTATTACAATTGATCAAGTTAATTCATATCTTGGGCGTTCTTCACAACAACTCAAAATGTGGAAATTTTGGAGGTGCCACAAGACAAAAACAATAAATAAATGTCATTAAAGTGGAAGATCGGAATAAAGTTTATAAAATTGACAAAAGGAAATGTATATATCAAAATTCTTTGGGAAAAGATCGCGAATTGATAAATAGTTGATCGCAATGTAGTGAATTTTATAACAAGTAAAACAAATGTCCCGTCTATTGAAATGTTAAACATTTTGAGGCAGCGCTCCAGATGACCCAGTCAGGAACCTTATGGTCGTCGTGAGGATTGTGATGATGTGGAAGACAATGTTGACATTTTTCTGTCCTTGATCCTGATTTTTATAAAGAAAATAATTGAGACTACTAAAGCATTTATCAAAAGCATGATCGAGAGTCTCTCTTTTTCTTGTCTAACATATGTATAAGAAAGCATGAAAATAGAAGTAAAATTGTATCATTTATATTAGTGTTTGTCTTATGAATGTCATTTTTGTAGGACTAGTAGATTTGCAGCCGGACCAGTACATTTTTACAACCACTGGTTCGGCTAAGCAGTACACAAAAAAAGCTTAAATTCTACCCCTAAATTATAACAAGCAATATATTTTGAACATTGCATCCCAGTACTTAGAGTAAATCTGCATTCTCTTTAAGTACTACACTATTCGCACAATCTATAATTTTAAGGTGTAAAAATTCTTTGATAACCATATACCAAAGACAGTGGGTTATTCGATGTCATTCTACGCCATTATCACTTTTTAAATTCGTAGAACTATTATAATAATGCTTAACTTTTATTATATACGTGCGACGTTTTTCTAAAAGAAAACAATATGGTTGTATTATGCAAAACATTTTTCCCAATAAATATTTTTCTAATAGAAATGCGATACTCTTTTCTGTAGAAACATCGACAATTTTTCATAACAGGTTTGATTTTACAGGCACAATTTAACTGAAAACAAGAATGTGTCTCAAGTACACGGATGCCCCATGCATATGCACTTTCATTTTCTATGTTCAGTGGACCGTGAAAATAGGATAAAATCTCCAATTTGGCTATAAAATTAGAAAGATCATATCATAGGGAACACGTTCAATAAGTTTCAAGCTGATTGGACTTTAACTTCATCAAAAACTTCCTCGACCAAAAACTTTAACCTGAAGCGGGACAGACGGACGAACGGACAGACGGACGGACGAACGGACAGACGGACGGACGAACGGACCCACAAACCATAAAATATAATATAAATGGGGCATAAAAACAAATTACTAGTATCCCTAATACAAAAAGTAGACACGATGTTCAATATCCACTGCGTGTCAATCAGTTTCGGTTTTCCAATCCATATTGATTATAATTACCAACTTAAGCTTGCTAGTGCATAATACACGATCTTATGGTTACATTGAGCTATTCATTTAGTGATGGTTCTATTGCAGAATTTAGATGTGGCTACTGAAGCTATTCTTTGCGACTGTTATATTGCATCTTAGGTCATGCAGTAAATAGACATGGTGACAATACTATTTCTTAAGAAAGATATACAATTTATTTCAACATTATTGTCCTGTACTTACAAATTAAAAAACATCACATCACACATCACACTAGTGTGGGACTGTCTCGCTGTGTTGAAGGCTTTTTGGTGGCCTTTGGGCGTTTTCTGGTCGGATTTATGTCTTTTTGACACATTCCATATTTCTATTCCCAATTTTACTGACAGGCAGACGGGTCATTTTCAGTCAGGCTGTTAAAAATCATGATGATGAAAGTTTTATCACAGTAAGTTGATTTGTATTTGTTACTTCCCTTACACGTTAGTATTCATGTGTCAAAGACACAACCCAAACAAAAAGCAAAAAACAGCCTAAGGCCACCAATCGGTCTTCAGCAAGTGAGAAAATCTATAACCCGGAGGCGGGCTTCAGGTTCAAAAACTGTACTGGTTCAGATAAAATTGACGTCAAACTAAACTCCAAAACATATGAACGAACCAAAGTTAAAAAAAATACATAGTAACTTACAAATTCAAGAGGCTCCTGACTTGGGACAGGCGCAAAACATTGTTTTTTTATATCTCCCCCTCCCCCTATACATCTATCCAGTGAAGAATAAATAGACACACAGCAATACGTACAGAATACTACCCTTCTTTAAGAGAAAACTGCAGATAACCGTTCTACTAGTATATGTCATTAGAACTAGACTACTCTGAAAAGAGGGTAGTATCGGCGTTTTGCATTTGCGAAGATCTGCATTTCATTTGCGCCGATTTTTTCTTTCATTTGCGCCGATTTTTTTACAGGTAAATTACAGGTGAATAGATATAAGAAGATGTGGTATGAGTGCAAATGAGAGAACTCTCCATCCAAGTCATGTAATTTTTATTTTATCATTTTAGACCTCTTCAATTAGTCATTTGTATAAATGTAATGAATTGTCAATCATAATATAGATATAGGAAGATGTGGTGTGAGTGCTAATGAGACAACTCTCCATCCAAATAACAATTAATAAAAGTAAACCATTATAGGTCAATGTACGACCTTCAACATGGAGCCTTGGCTCACACCGAACAACAAGCTATAAAGGGTCCCAAAATAACTAGTGTAAAACCATTCAAACGGGAAACCTGTTGTCCCCTGCTCACTACGGGGAGATGGAAGAAGGCCTAGAAGATACACCTCCAGACTTTTTAGCTCACCTGGCCCAAAGGGCCAAGTGAGCTTTTCTCATCACTTTGCGTCCGGCGTCCGTCGTCCGTCGTCCGTCGTCCGTCGTCCGTCGTCGTCCGGCGTTAGCTTTTACAAAAATCTTCTCCTCTGAAACTACTGGGCCAAATCAAACAAAACTTGGCCACAATCATCATTGGGGTATCTAGTTTAAAAAATGTGTGGCGTGACCCGGTCAACCAACCAAGATGGCCGCCACGGCTAAAAATAGAACATAGGGGTAAAATGCAGTTTTTGGCTTATAACTCAAAAACCAAAGCATTTAGAGCAAATCTGTTACGGTATAAAAATGTTTATCAGGTCAAGATCTATCTGCCCTGAAATTTTCAGATGAATCGGTCAATCGGTTGTTGGGTTGCTGCCCCTGAATTGGTAATTTTGAGGAAATTTTGCTGTTTTTGGTTATTATCTTGAATATTATTATAGATAGAGATGAACTGTAAACAGCAATAATGTTCAGCAAAGTAAGATCTACAAATAAGTCAACATGACCAAAATGGTCAGTTGACCCGTTTAGGAGTTATTGCCCTTTATAGTCAATTTTTAACCATTTTTCGTAAATTAAAGTAATCTTTTACAAAAATCTTCTCCTCTGAAACTACTAGGCCAAATGAATCCAAACTTAGCCACAATCATCTTTGGGGTATCTAGTTTAAAAAATGTGTGGCGTGACCTGGTCAACCAACCAAGATGGCCGCCACCGCTAAAAATAGAACATAGGGGTAAAATGCAGTTTTTGGCTTATAACTCAAAAACCAAAGCATTTTGAGGAAATCTGACGGGATAAAAATGTTTATCAGGTCAAGATCTATCTGCCCTTAAATTTTCAGATGAATCGGTCAATCGGTTGTTGGGTTGCTGCTCCTGAATTGGTAATTTTGAGGCCAGGTGAGCTAAAAAGTCTGGAGGTGTATCTTCTAGGCCTTCTTCCATCTCCCCGTAGTGAGCAGGGGACAACAGGTTTCCCGTTTGAATGGTTTTACACTAGTTATTTTGGGACCCTTTATAGCTTGTTGTTCGGTGTGAGCCAAGGCTCCATGTTGAAGGTCGTACATTGACCTATAATGGTTTACTTTTATTAATTGTTATTTGGATGGAGAGTTGTCTCATTAGCACTCACACCACATCTTCCTATATCTATATTATGATTGACAATTCATTACATTTATACAAATGACTAATTGAAGAGGTCTAAAATGATAAAATAAAAATTACATGACTTGGATGGAGAGTTCTCTCATTTGCACTCATACCACATCTTCTTATATCTATTCACCTGTAATTTACCTGTAAAAAAATCGGCGCAAATGAAAGAAAAAATCGGCGCAAATGAAATGCAGATCTTCGCAAATGCAAAACGCCGATACTACCCTCTTTTCAGAGTAGTCTAGTTCTAATGACATATACTAGTAGAACGGTTATCTGCAGTTTTCTCTTAAAGAAGGGTAGTATTCTGTACGTATTGCTGTGTGTCTATTTATTCTTCACTGGATAGATGTATAGGGGGAGGGGGAGATATAAAAAAACAATGTTTTGCGCCTGTCCCAAGTCAGGAGCCTCTTGAATTCGTAAGTTACTATGTATTTTTTTTAACTTTGGTTCGTTCATATGTTTTGGAGTTTAGTTTGACGTCAATTTTATCTGAACCAGTACAGTTTTTGAACCTGAAGCCCGCCTCCGGGTTATAGATTTTCTCACTTGCTGAAGACCGATTGGTGGCCTTAGGCTGTTTTTTGCTTTTTGTTTGGGTTGTGTCTTTGACACATGAATACTAACGTGTAAGGGAAGTAACAAATACAAATCAACTTACTGTGATAAAACTTTCATCATCATGATTTTTAACAGCCTGACTGAAAATGACCCGTCTGCCTGTCAGTAAAATTGGGAATAGAAATATGGAATGTGTCAAAAAGACATAAATCCGACCAGAAAACGCCCAAAGGCCACCAAAAAGCCTTCAACACAGCGAGACAGTCCCACACTAGTGTGATGTGTGATGTGATGTTTTTTAATTTGTAAGTACAGGACAATAATGTTGAAATAAATTGTATATCTTTCTTAAGAAATAGTATTGTCACCATGTCTATTTACTGCATGACCTAAGATGCAATATAACAGTCGCAAAGAATAGCTTCAGTAGCCACATCTAAATTCTGCAATAGAACCATCACTAAATGAATAGCTCAATGTAACCATAAGATCGTGTATTATGCACTAGCAAGCTTAAATTGGTAATTATAATCAATATGGATTGGAAAACCGAAACTGATTGACACGCAGTGGTATATTGAACATCGTGTCTACTTTTTGTATTAGGGATACTAGTAATTTGTTTTTATGCCCCATTTATATTATATTTTATGGTTTGTGGGTCCGTTCGTCCGTCCGTCTGTCCGTTCGTCCGTCTGTCCCGCTTCAGGTTAAAGTTTTTGGTCGAGGAAGTTTTTGATGAAGTTAAAGTCCAATCAGCTTGAAACTTATTGAACGTGTTCCCTATGATATGATCTTTCTAATTTTATAGCCAAATTGGAGATTTTATCCTATTTTCACGGTCCACTGAACATAGAAAATGAAAGTGCATATGCATGGGGCATCCGTGTACTTGAGACACATTCTTGTTTTCAGTTAAATTGTGCCTGTAAAATCAAACCTGTTATGAAAAATTGTCGATGTTTCTACAGAAAAGAGTATCGCATTTCTATTAGAAAAATATTTATTGGGAAAAATGTTTTGCATAATACAACCATATTGTTTTCTTTTAGAAAAACGTCGCACGTATATAATAAAAGTTAAGCATTATTATAATAGTTCTACGAATTTAAAAAGTGATAATGGCGTAGAATGACATCGAATAACCCACTGTCTTTGGTATATGGTTATCAAAGAATTTTTACACCTTAAAATTATAGATTGTGCGAATAGTGTAGTACTTAAAGAGAATGCAGATTTACTCTAAGTACTGGGATGCAATGTTCAAAATATATTGCTTGTTATAATTTAGGGGTAGAATTTAAGCTTTTTTTGTGTACTGCTTAGCCGAACCAGTGGTTGTAAAAATGTACTGGTCCGGCTGCAAATCTACTAGTCCTACAAAAATGACATTCATAAGACAAACACTAATATAAATGATACAATTTTACTTCTATTTTCATGCTTTCTTATACATATGTTAGACAAGAAAAAGAGAGACTCTCGATCATGCTTTTGATAAATGCTTTAGTAGTCTCAATTATTTTCTTTATACAAATCAGGATCAAGGACAGAAAAATGTCAACATTGTCTTCCTCATCATCACAATCCTCACGACGACCATAAGGTTCCTGACTGGGTCATCTGGAGCGCTGCCTCAAAATGTTTAACATTTCAATAGACGGGACATTTGTTTTACTTGTTATAAAATTCACTACATTGCGATCAACTATTTATCAATTCGCGATCTTTTCCCAAAGAATTTTGATATATACATTTCCTTTTGTCAATTTTATAAACTTTATTCCGATCTTCCACTTTAATGACATTTATTTATTGTTTTTGTCTTGTGGCACCTCCAAAATTTCCACATTTTGAGTTGTTGTGAAGAACGCCCAAGATATGAATTAACTTGATCAATTGTAATACCGAATACTTAGTACCCCCAGTACCGTGTAATTGATTTTGCAGGTAATTTGTTTGCAAAAAAAAAAACCGATATGGTGATGCAATCAGTGAATTTTATCGACAAATGTCCACTGGTCCGCCGAACAACCAGCTGACAAAATCTACTGGTCCGACACAACTTCTACTGGTCTCGGACCACCGGCCAAAGCCATTTTCTACCCCTGAGTTGTATAAACGTTTGTCCTGTTAAAAACGTATATGATTTAAAGAGAAAAAAGAAGTACTGTAACATATCGATGGATTTTCGCATCTTGGTTTAAAAAGAAAATATCGTTACTCCACATGAGAAATGGTTTATCTCGATTCGCACTTTCCATAAACAGCTCATTCTTATTAACGAAGTTATTGCAAATAGTTCAATCTACGCAACAGCAAATTAATGAAATTAATTAACCACTGGGTCGATGCCACTGCTGGTGGAGTTTTGATTCAGTAGTCAGTAGTGCTGACTGACATGAATTATCTTTGGTATGGTCATAATTATAAATTAACTGGCGTAAATACAAAATGTTATCCTGGTATCTAAGATGAGTTTATTTAGGTATATACATACGATTTGAAACGAGGGAAGACCCATGGGTTCGACAAATGAATTAATGATAACTTCCGTAACAAAACATTATGTTTCTGTTAGAAATATGCATATTAGTAGTTTACTTATAACGGTTTACTTTTACAAACTATGACTTGGATGGCGATTTGTCTCATTGACACTCAAACTACATCTTCTATATCGATGTGCATATGGATGCAGTTTCTGAATTAAAATGTTATCCTTTCTACCAGTGTTTCTGCCATATTCTTTTTCTAAATATCGCTGAGCATGTGTACTATCATAATACATATAGAGAAAATCAGGAATATATGTCCATGGGCAATCACTTTGTAATGCATGTATATGAAAATGTTCACATCTTTCGAGATGCAGATAAATGCAGTGTTCAATAATTCAGACAAAATTACTAAAAACTAAACGACAACAGTGTGTTTATTGTTTTAGTTTCAACCCTGTTTCTTTTAAATTTCGATCTGTTTATTAGCTAACATTCGATAAAATATCATGTATTAATGACCAGAGCAGGTAAGCCTAATGTTCTTACTGGTGTATAACTTACTGAGCCACAACTGTGTTTTTTGATAGCATCAAAATTCAAATTAGGAGAATCACATTAGGTGCATTTCTACATGATTTGATTTTAGTATTAATTTAAATTAATTGTATAAAAAAGAATTCATACTGATTAAAATACAATATATTTGGGGTTATTTCTGCTATCTTACAATTATTAAAAAAGATTCAGGTAAGTAATGATCCTACTTTTAATTCCAATTTCAACGGAATTATTTGTTATTTACACATTATGACAGTAACAATTGGTGATTTTACAATGTAAACCCCGAACAATGCACATCATGCAAGTTTATGAGAAGATACTCATATACTCCAATACAGTATCTAGCGACAGTTATAGTAACTGGTATTCTTCTTAAACGTTTCGAACTGTAGTTTTTTTTTTTATAAAAAGTGTGTTCTCTGACTGTTCTATTAGTTTTTTTTTCTTCTATACAGTTCTGTCTTAAAATGTGTTCCTCAGTGACAGCCGTCCTGAATATCGGATCTGTATCAAACACTAAGAAAAGAGAAGTGTGAAATATTTCATATTCGGTTTTAATAACCACGACTGTCATGGAGAAGACACTTTTTGTATGGATTACCAAGGGATTCTGTTCAAATTTGAGCCACAACTGTGTTTTTTGATAGCATCAAAATTCAAATTAGGAGAATCACATTAGGTGCATTTCTACATGATTTGATTTTAATATACGAAACGGTTTCTGGGAACCTGCATATATGTACTGGTTGTATGGTTCTATTGGTGTGATATTGTCAGTGGTAGTAATTTCTTCCTTTGGTTCCACATACACTGAAAATTAGTTTAGATCCGGTTAAATGTTTGAAATTGTTTCATGGAGGTTGTTTAACAGTTCTGAGTGATGGCAATACATGGCCTGACGCTAAGGGATAGATAACATAGAGAGTACATTTTTGTGTTATTTTGATTATATTTCTTTTAAAATATCTCCAGACGCTCGAAGATTTGATTGAAGTTATTTAAAAGAAAATTTCACGATGAAAATAGTGATAAAACGATTAATCCCTAATGAATATAGTTGATTCAAATGGAGAATGGAAATGGAGAATGTGACAAACAGACAACAATCCGGACGGAGAGCAGAAATCAGTCGAAGGCCACCAATGGGTCTTCAATACAGTGTGAAAATCCCGTACCGGAGGCGTGCTTCAGCTGGTCTCTAACCAAATATGTATACTAGTTCAGTGATATTGGACGTCATACTAAACTCCAAAATATATAAAAGAACCACAAATTTAAAATCATACAAGACTATCAAAGGTCAGAGGCTCCTGGCTTGGGACAAAAATGCAGAGGATTTAAACATGTTTTTTGAGATTTCAACCCTCTACTATACCAGAATAAAACAAACACACAACAATACGCACAGTGAAATTAGGTTAAAGAAAAGTTCAGTTTAAAAGAAGTCTGAGAAAAATGTATTACAAAATTATTCATGTTTCAAGTATTTTGTTATATCCAAAAAATTTATAAAGTAAAACCGGTATGATACAATTTGTTGTGAAATAAAAAAAAATATACCAGAGCTGTAATAAACATTTACACAAAATTAACAAATGAATGATATAAAGTTGAACAATGAAATCATGTTTTTATATAGATATAATTATAGTTTTAGAAATTGACTAGGCCGCATAAGATTATTTTTTTCAGAAACAAATACATGTAGAGAAATTGATGCTATAATAGCTATCTATGTTACATTTGTATGACGCGGAAGGCTGCCGAAGAACGCCCCTTAAATTAAAGAGCAAAACATGCAATAAAGATACAATTACAGCCATTTTTAGTAAAACAAGTGTACTCTAAGTCTTAATTTTAAGCACCCCATCCAAACATAACATCACATACTAATTCAGCGTTTGGCTTTGTTTGGTATGGATAATAGATGATATTGAATTGTTTTAGGTTTAATAATTTGACTTTGTATCAATGTTGCGTTATATATCACTCATGTATATCATGTATATAGAACAATTTACACATAAATATGTAAAGCCACAGTGAATCCCCGATTATTATAATTTTCCTTTAGAATTATATGGATACACGTAAATCTACGGCTTTTAGAAATTCAAGACGCAAAGATTGATAATAGTCGACAGGGATCATGAATTTTAAAAGCCGAAGATGATTTTATAATTATAATAATCGGCGGGTCTTTATTTTAAAAAGCCGATGATTTTATAACTGATATTCATCGGCGGGGTCGTTAATTTCTATAAGCCGAAGATTTATTTGTATCAATGTAATTTTTTAAAGGAAAAATGATAAATATCGGGTGATTCACTGTGGCTTTCCATAGATGTAATGTAATGTATAAATAAAGGCAACAGTAGTATACCGATGTTCAAACTCATAAATCCATGGACAAAAAACAAAATCGGGGTAACAAACTAAAACTGAGGGAAATGCATTAAATATAAGAGGAGAACAACGACACAACACTACAATGTAACACACACAGAAACGGACCAAGCAACAGACAAAATCCCACGAGAATAACAAATATAAAATCAAAACCAAATACATGAATTTGGGATAGACAAGTACCGTGACACGTCTTATCGCATTGTGAATTTACACTCAAAAATAAGAGAAAACAAACGACGCAACGTTAAAATGTAACACATACAGAAACGAACTATAATATAACAATGGCCATATTCCTGACTTGGTACAGGACATTTTTAAAGAAAAGAATGGCGGGTTGAACCTGGTTTTGTGGCATGCCAAACCTCCCCTTTTATAGCCATGTGAAATATAACATTAAGATGACAACTCAACACTACAGGACTACAATATAAATAAATTGGAGAATACAATCGACAAAGAAACACACGAACAACAGCCAACAAAAGGCAACAAGGTGAAAATTTTAATACGCCCGAAGTGCATTTTATACACACAAGATTTACTAGTGATGCCCAGATACAAAAGTTAGAAAGCACAAAGTCGAACAGCATCGAGGACTAAAAGATTAAAAAAGTTGTGCCAAAAAAGGCCAGGGTTTTCTGTTAGTTACCAGAACATCCTTATCATTTAGAATAATTTATACTTTTGCAAACAGTAAATTTATAAAATTAATAAACAAAAGCTGTACATGATAGAACTGAAATATTAACTAATTACAGGAAACAACTAAAATACATTACATAACCAGACATTTGCAACACAATATGTAGACACATCCGAATATGTTTAAACCACAACGCCAAGTGACGTCATATTTGAAATTGTAAAAAATGACAAAAAAAATGATGACGTCATTTGAATTTGTAGAACAGATCATCAAAAAATGAAAAATGACGTAATTTGAATGAATAAGATAGAACTAGGACTGACCCAAGATTACATTTGAACTAAATACTGATATTGCACTTAATAACAATGCACATTTCAATATTTATTAATAGCAAACTAAGGCAGCAATTAACTATATTATAAAGCTATGTACGGTTTGTTTTGAATCTCACTTGAAACGTAAAATATCGCACTGATTACGTTGAACAAAATGAAATCTAATAAATGAATGCGGTGATTAATATTATTTACCATAACACATAAATATAATAGAAAAGAAGTATAAACTGACCAGAGATATTTTTCAAATTGGTGACATCGAGATATATAGAACATCTATTACGTTTCTATATGAACATGTCCTAAAATATATTTTCGATACCCTTTATTCATGTGCAATGTAAAAGTGGTCCTTTTCTTTATGTACACTGTGAAATTGATCTACAGATTTTAAACACAATTCGAAACATATTGTTCGCGGACTTTTACTTTTAAAGGGATAAACATGTGTAATTTTGTGACATGTATTTTACATTGAAGAGAGCGTTAACGATTGTGTTTTAGATCATATTTTGCTAAGCAATTAGTCTTACGTCCTAATACAGAGCGGTGGGATCAGTGTTGAGTCCTAAAACAGCGGTGGGATCAGTGTTAAGTCCTAATACAAATCGGTTGG
Organism: Mytilus edulis; assembly: GCA_019925275.1. Taxonomy (NCBI): domain Eukaryota; kingdom Metazoa; phylum Mollusca; class Bivalvia; order Mytilida; family Mytilidae; genus Mytilus; species Mytilus edulis. Next base: position 39,984,010 of record CM034362.1, read on the forward strand.
GTCAGTCTTAAGTCCTAATACAGAGCGATGGGTTCAACATTTTCAATAAAAAAAACTCTAGCATATTAAAGTCATATGATGCGAGTGAAAAATAATGATTTACCCAATTCTTGAACCAATGGATGTATTTATCATAAACTTAGTCTTTTGTGCATGATTCTATCATTATTTACGCAAACATATAATATTATCGTCATTTTTTTTCTCTATGTCTGTTGTTATGTGAAAATATCGCAGCTCATTAATTAACGTGTTTTGAAACCGTAGTTTACCGATGGTCACTTTAAAGTAAACAATGAAGAAAGAACCCTGCAGGCACACTTTGTTGCATCAACGTTGATTCTTTGTTGATTTTAGGTTATACATTGATCAACAAATATTCAACATTGATTCAACGTTGACAATGCAACGTTGAAATTAGTACATTGTTTCAACGTTGAATTAACATTGTGTTGAAAAACAAACACTGAATCAACGTTGGCTAAACTATATAAAACCCAGTAGTTGTGGATACCAAAATTATTAAAAAAGAAGTATTGTGCACAATTCTTTTTAAATTGACAACGATATTCACATAAAATAGAATATTTAGTAGATTTATCCCTAATTGTCACGGTGACTATAGAATCATATATAAAACAATGGCAGTGTATATCAGCATAAACTTAGCATAAAAATGAACTTTGCACCCCAAATAATAGAAATTCCAAAATTTCACCAAAACATAATAATAGAACCAGCTTGTATACATCATCATACAGTAAATAGAAATATTTGTGAATAACCCCTTTCCCTTAAAATATGCCCCCTTTTTTCCATGGCTACTGATGTCAAATATCTTGTTTCTTTCTTTTTTTTCTTTTCTTTTCTTTTTATCAATCCAAGGAGAAAGAGGTGTACATCAGTACATAAACAATGCTTGACAACTTTTATTATAAAAAACCGATAGATCTATTGGAATAGTGATTTAAATTTTCGCTGCATTTTTAACATTTCTATTTTAAGAATATGCGCATGCGCAGTTGTTTTGTTGCCAAAGTTTGAATATCCGCTAACGAAACCACTGTGATTCTACAGAGTGTTTATCAATATCTTTCCTGTATACAGCTTTTACATTTTTATCGTAAGTATTTATAGTAATTGATGTGATTACGGTACCGTATTAATGAAATGTGAGCATATCATGTTGTTATGAAAACTGTACTGAAAGGTTGAAATTTTACACGAGGAAAAGGGGGATGTTTTATAGCATGTTACCCATTCCCAAGATATCTCCCAAGGTCTTAAATAATGTTTATCATTGACTATTTGAAATCATCTTATGATTGAATCAAAAGTAAAAAGAAATTTTATTCGTTATTTACATGATCAATTCAGTTACACTAAATCTCCTAAAAAGGGGGGCTTGTTTACAAAATTTGGATGGAAAGGTCAGAAGCTATGCCTATATGACATACCAAGTTGGACCTTTAATATTTTACTGTCAAAATTGAAGTGGTGTTTTGGCAAGGTAATTAAAAATCAAGGGTAAAGGGGGTGGTAAAGAGTTTTTGGACTTTTTATTTCATATGTTTTCGTGTTTTGACATTATATTTTTTGGTTCAACGTACGTTATTTTTGTTTCCCCTTATTCATTTTCCGTGTTTTTGTGTTGGTACTCCTAATTTCGCGTGTTTGTCCAACATTTAAGATAATAAAAAAGGAAACAGGACTCAATTTCGAAGTAAGTTTGGAGTTTGTTTTAAATTATGTGTTACCAGGATCATATTACATGTATTAATTGCAATCAAGTTATGAATACTTTTTTTCTCCCAAATCGGATGCAACTAGCAGACCGGAAAAAGTGACTGCAGGGTATTCATGTGCATTATCATGAATATGTGATCTCGAATAACGACTGATTAATTACTTCTAGTACTTTTTCCTTAATATTTACGATTTTATTTCTTGCGCTTCATTTACCCCAATTTGTATTTCACGTGTTTCCCTATTAAGAATCCCCCTTAAGGCTTTACCACCCTCGTATATGTCAATTAGACAGATATCCATGCAGCAGCACAAATAATACAGAAAAAGATACATGTATAAGTCATTAAGTGGATAAACCTTCAATTTGTTCAAATGAAAATGTAGTATTTAGGATTTCTTGCAGATTATATCTTCTGGTCTATATAAAAGGAAATGTAGTTGAGAAAGAAATTTAACTGTCATTTAGTTTTCATAGGTAATTATGCTTTTGATTTATACTTTAAAATAATATCATTATGAAGTTATTAATAGTTAAATGTGTTGAACAGAATAAAACTTGACAATGTTCTAACTTTTGATTTTGTAGATGTCATCATAAAGATCTAGATGGAATCACTGAACAACAAGTGTTTGACAAAACTACAAACTTTCTTAAATGGTCTCCGAAAAGACCAGCTGTGAGAAGAAAGAAGTTGAAGTTTTCACTATTATTAATAAATAGATTTATTTTAATTTTATTGTATTGAAATTTCTCTATAATCAGTGGTTGGACATTAGAATACAAAGGGCAGGAACAGCAAACTTTGTTTTATATTTTGATCACTCAGACATTTCGAATAGACATTTGGCAAAAATATGTGTTATACCGTATAAGGATTGTGTGCTTTCGAAAATTAGGATAGTTCAATATTGAAAATAATTTTTTTGCTGATTTTTTAATTCTCTTGGATGATATTTGTGTTGTTATTTGCATATCATTGAATGTTAAAAAAATATTGATGGTTGAATTATGATTCGTAGGAAAGCCCTTAACACACATATTTGTTATTCAGTTGATTGGTTGTTGACATCATCATGGTCAAGCCATGCTCTCGTCAAACGAATGTGGTTTGACACTCAGATTTATTGTTAAAAATAGTAATCTTTTACGAGTAATTGACAGTCAATGGCATCCATTCACAGTTTTGTGCACCCAACCCCTTTTAATTGTTATACCTATTGTTAACAAGACAACCATCAACCAAAGAACATTATTAATACATCTTTAGGTCACCATAGTCTTCAACAATGAGCAAAAGCCCACACCATGTCAAATATAACCAGACAATGACTATTTAAAGTTAAACAATTGGTTTGAGATTATTTGTTATACTTGGGTCTGATGGAGCAGAAATTGGATGAAGTTACCTGCGGCAGAATGTTGTAATGGCATTTAGCATGTTGAGTGCCTCGAGAAGTCACTAGCCTGAGTATTGCTACAGCATAAAATTATGGCCTGCAAGACACAGAAAATACAGGAAAAAATAAAAGACCTCTAAGTTTTAGGTTGAAACACAGTTGAATACAACCACTAACTAATTTTGATTCTGTGTGAAATATTGTATTCACCCTGAATTCAATCTGAATTCAAATAAGCCTATTGGTTGAAACAATGTTGAAGCAACCATTATTCTATATTGATTCAAAGTTGAACATCAACGTTGATTCAACATAGACTTTCAACGTTGATACAAATTTGCAAAATCTAATAATAGATTCAACATAGAAAATAAACATTTGAAACCGTAGTTTACCGATGGTCACTTTAAAGTAAACAATGAAGAAAGATTAAGCATGGATATTGAGCACGTGTATAACATGCACGCACAATAAGATAATAGTTTATTTCAGTGACAGATCAATGCGTATTGCGATCACCGTATTTTTGCGAGAAGGTTACGCTTAGGTCACTTGCATACGGAAAATATATTGGCAATTTGGTTCCTGGAAGCAAGCAAGTACAAAAAGTAACATCTTCCAAATGTGAACAAATTAAAGAATTTTCTTCTTTAAAAAAGTATATGTTCATAAGATTAATAATGAAAACTTTCCATTTAATATAAAAAATCATATGCATATTATTTTTTTTTATTTGAGGTTTCATATAAAGACTATATGATGCAATAATTTACTGTAATGTATATTATTATATATTCACGTAAGATCTTATGGACATTAAGTATCTCAATCAGTTTGTTTTAGATTTATGAGTTTGACTGTCCCTTTGGTATCTTTCGTCCCTCTTTTGAAGAGCATAGAAGACCAAAATTCCTAAACGTTTTGCCAAATACAGCTAAGGTAATATATGCATGAGGTAGAAAAGCCTTAGTATTTCAAATAATTCAAAAATTTGTAAACAGTAAATTTATAAATAGAACCATATCAATGATAATTCCTGTCAGCACAAAAGTGCACAATATTTCCCTTTGTATTATTCTAGATATATTTTGATGACGTTGCATTTATTTTCATGTATACTCATTAAAATCGTATTGCAGAATTAAGTGTAAAGTTTAACGACATGTACAGGCTTTGTGAATCTTTTATTCATTAACTATATTATTTTTGCTACTGTTTACATTTAAAAAAGTATGAACTATCTGTGTATTTCAAAAAGTCATGTCATGTTTATTTTTAACCGTCTTTAAATCAGTCAACGTCGAAATGGTTCAAAAACTGGATCTGCAGGTGTGTTTTTTCCATCTCGGGTTATTCTTCAGTGATGAGAAATGTTATCCTACAAATGTAATACCCAGACAATTTTCTTTGTCGTAAGCCTATTATAAAAGTGTCCGTTTCCAGCCATGTAGAAATGTTGGTGTCTAACATAACAACTATACTACTATTTGTGAAATAAAATTACTGGCATTTTTTTAAAACTATCTAATTGTCATTATTATATTACCAAGAATTATTTAAAGAATTTTATTTTCTCAAAGGCTTAAGTTGTGTGGAATCACGCAAAATTGTCATCTTATCTTGATCATAAGAAGTCGAGCTGATTGAAAATGAAATTATATGATATAACCCCCTTTTTTTACTTAGTATAATTAAGAAATTTAACCACTTTTTACGACGTGACATTTATTTTCCTGCTATGATCGTATTGCAGAATTTAGTGTTCAGTGTATAGTGTTTCCGTAATACACACAAAGGACAAGGTAACTTAATTGACAAAGAGCATCTAGAGCGCGCAAACATTTATAAAAAGGGGCACCTAAGGTGTATGGAAAATAAATAAAAAGGCACCTACAGTATGCTACAGAAAACTAACAGGTAACCAGTTCAATAATCACTATGTGGAACATTAGTCGTATTTTAACCTTATTTAGAAATTATTGTACATATTGTTGATGTTGGTTTTAAGTTAATTTTTATATTATTTAAATTGTTATTTAAAAAATAAGGAGCTTTATAAATATAACAGGTGGAACAGAAGATGATATATTGATGCAATACTACATTGCATATAAAAAAAAGAAGTGGTATGATTGCCAATGAGACAATTGTCCACAAGAGACCAAAATGACACAGACATTAACAACTATAGGTCAACGTAAGGCCTTCAATAATGAGGAAAGTTCATACCGCGTAGTCAGCTATTAAAGGCCCAGATATGCCAATGTAAAATAATTCAAACAAGAAAACTAACGGCTTTGTTTATATATATAAAAAAAATGAACGAAAAACAAATTTGTAACACATAAACAAACGGCAACCACTAAATTACAGGCTCCTGACTTGGGACAGGCACATTCATAAATAGTGTGGCGGGGTTAAACATGTTGGCGGGATCCCAGACCTCCCCGTAACCTTGGACAGTGGTATAAGAGTACAACTTAAGAACGAACCATAAAAATCAGTTCAAAAAGGCTAAGCTCATCAGATAAGTTATTAACATTTACTTTTTTTCTCTATAATTGTTAAAAATATCATTTGCTTAGTGATCCTATATAAGGAAGTTTATTAATACAAGAAGAAAAAATAGGAAGTGGTGCTGTGTAGACATTCTCTATTAAATATCTAGACTAGTATTTATTTAATTATCTACAATCCCATAACTATCATAAACAGAGGTGAAAAAACTGGCAAGGTATTAACTTTATTCTATTGTCAGTTGATAAGAGTGTTACACAATCAGGTAATACTTTTACAGGAATTGCCGACAGTAATGGAATTTGAAAAAAAAAATTTAAGGGCGTTTTCTAGAAACAACGTCATCCAAAGAAAAAAGGGCATGACGTCTGTCAATTCTTAACATGCTTGGGGGAAATACTAAGTGTAACAACGGTCTTTGTGAACCTCTTATCCATTATTAATCCTGCTCATTTTATTGAAAAATGTGTTCTTTATATGTTATAAGTACAAATGTCATGTGATGTTTATTTTTAAATCTTCTTTAAATCAGTCAACGAAGAAATGATTCAAAAACTTGATATGATTGTGTTTTTTCTCATCTTGGGTTATTTTAAATTGATGAGACATTTGACCCTAGAAATTTAATACTCAGACACTTTTATATCTAATTGTTAAACATTATATGACTATAAGTATAAAATTACTTTCTTAAAGGCTCCTGTTCGTGGTATTAACGCAAATTTGCTCTCTCATCTTGATCATAAGAAGTCGTATGGAATACAAATGAAGTTATATAACGTCGCTGGGCTTCTAAAATGTCGTATATGACTTTTTTGGCTAAAATACTCTTTGAGACCAAAGGTCTGGGTGGGAGAAAATCTTTGGTATCACAAAATAGCATACAGTTAGACCAATAAAAATGTGTGAAATAAGACATATTACAAAATTGGCAATGTCAGTTTTTTGTAAAGTTTGCTTCCAAAATGTTGTATGAAAACTTGAAAATCGTTGTAGAATGGCTTTGAGAAAAAATAATTGTACATTTCTTTATTTCTGTGAAAAAATTTTAAGTTCTTGGATAATCCAGAAATGTAAAAGTTTTTATTTTAGTTTAGAATTAATGAAATTACATTATCCGAGAATCAGAAGTTAAAAATTAACAATGAGGGTTTTTGCTTGTAATAGAGCTGTCTTCTTATTTCATTATATTAATGTTCTATGTCTTTAAATGTATTTTTATAATTGTTGTCATTTGGTATCTTGCACAGATTTGCATCATACATAATCTTCTTTTATATATGGTTATATAAATGTTCGGCACTACAATAATATTTTGATCATAAAATATAATAAAAAGTAAAAACTGTTAAATTGTCCAACGAAAAAAATTCATTTGTAATAGAAACATTAGACAATCTCAGGTTATTGAACACAGGGATCAAATATATTTTAAAATATAAAAATCAGCCCTTAATTTCGAAGATGGGAATTAAGTATTGAAATATCTGCAAATAGATTTAATATTGTAAGCAGGATAAAATTTAGAATGCAAATTTGGAATGTGTCAACGAGATAATAACCCGACCATAGAGCAGACAACAGCCAAAGTCTACCATTGGGTCTTCAATGCAACGAGAAACTCCCTCACCCAAAGGAGTCCTTCAGCTTGCCCCTAAACAAATATATATACAAGTTCAATGATAATGGACGTCATACCGAACTCCGAATTATTCACAAGAAACTAAAATTAAAAATCATACAAGACAAAACAAAGGCCAGAGGCTCCTGACTTGGAACAGGTTCAAATTACGGCGGTGTAAAGATGTTTAACTTGCTGTGGCTATGAGTGGAAAATAACACTGTATAAATATGAGACCAATTGGGCAATTATTCAACTTGGTATATTGTTTCGATTTTCATTATATATGAAAAATACATTGTCTTGTGTTATGTTTCTTTTATTTACTACTATACATATCTACGTTTAGTCAGGGCAATGATTATAAGGGTATTTATTCTTTCAAAGAATTACACAATATTTCAGGCTTGTGAATCTTAACATCCCTTTTTGTTCGGATGAATTTTTGCCTTTGTGCTTTGTCTGTGTTGACTGCTGCGCCCCTATTTTTAACATTTTGTCTGTTTTGTCTGTTTGTTTTATTCACACAACGTGTTCAGTAAATGGATTCTTATGCGGGTGTCACGTGGTTTTGGAATTTGTCTAGCTTTATAGTCAGCGTGAATCCAGCATGTCGTATTGCTTAATCTTTAGTTTGAAAAAAATGAACTACGAGCACACGTGTGTCTAACCCTTTGACGAAGCCTGCATTGTGGATGTTTTACACTAAACAGATTTTTTATAATTCAAATATAACGAAACAAATAAAACAGTGTCATATTATGTTTAATTCGAATGAAATATCTGTTTACACCGTTATTGATACTCAATATACTTTTTTCACATGCTTAATTTATCCTTTTTCTCAAGTAAAAAAACAAAAGTGTGTCATGGAGTGCTTTATCAAAAAGTGCAGTGGTGTAGATTGGACTTTAAACTTAAAATTGGTTGTTATTGAAAGGTTTGTTAAATATTACTAATATGTGAATATTTGAAGTATTTTATAAAAAGCTTGCGGTAAGACGATTTCTTTTTCTCTTCGTTAACATACTTTGTCTTAAACAGTTTGTCACTGAACACTTTACAATTACTTGATTTACATTTGAAAGCGTTATGTTATTTCACTAAAAATTAAAGCAAAAGGAAATGCTAATAGAGGTCGGTCATTTAAAGACGTATCAACCGTATCATATACGTTGACGTATCCGCATCTACAGATATACCAAAACAGTATATGATCCCTAGTTTTAATTGTATGTACTTTCAATAATGCAAATGGGCGACTGATTAATTTCTAATGCAGAAATTTAAAAAAAATAAGGACAGATGGAGATTTTGTGGAATATGTAACCCGACTTTTAAAGATATTCCGGATATATATTTGGAACAGTTAACGGGCATGATAGGAGTGAATACGGTAAAATCGTTTGTTTGTGTATGAACTATTTCTAACGTAGAACCAAATTGTTAATTGACAAATAGAGTGATACTCGGTACTTTTCTATTACCTTTTATGATAAAGGGTTTTGTACGATATTCGTATACCTATCCTACATTGATTCCCTTTTGAGGGCATGTAAAAGTAGTTGATAGAACCCCTGATTGTTTTTACAAAATAGCACTATCACAAATATTGAAAGTGCATGTTTGATTGTTTCGAAGAGATTCAGATTAGGTTTTGTTTAAATGAAGCATGGTCTTATTAATAAGCTCGGGATCACATAATATTTTTTGATATATCTGCAGATGCGTATTAGAGGATGGTCATTTAGAGACGTTTCAACCGTATCATATACGTTGACGTATCCGCATCTGCAAAACAGTTTTTGTTCCCCAGCTTTAATTTTATGTACTTTCAATAATGCAAAAAGACAACTGATTAATTTCTAATGCCAAAAATAACAAAACAATTAGGAAATATCGAGGAAAATGTAATTTGACTTTTAAAAATATTCTGGATATTTTTATCAGTTTACAGGCATGAATACGGTAAAATCGTTTGTTTAAGTATTAACTTGTGCTCACTTAGAACCAAATTGTTAATTGACCAATAGAGTGATACTCAGTACATTTTTTAAATGTATTAACATGACATATGAAGACAACTCGTGTTTCTATTACCTTTTATGATAAAACTGCAAATGAACAATATTCAAAGTTCCTTACATGTATATAAGTACATTGTAGTACATTTGAATTTTTTTTCTGTTTATTCATGCAAGATCTTGAAATATTGTTTAACTAGATTATTAAAGGATTGTGTACGCTATTCGTGTACCCGCCCTACATTTGCCACCTTTTAATGGTATGTAAAAGTAGTTGATAGACCCAGTGGCGGATCCAAAAATTTTCATAAGAGGGGGCCCACTGACTGCCTAAGAGGGGGCCCACTCCAGTCATGCTACAGTGATTCCCTATAAGTGAGCTTTATTAAAACGACAAAAATTATTATATAAGATACTCAAACGTTTGTTTGTTTGTGTGGAATTGAATTGCAATGATTCAAATATTGTAGTCATTTTAATGGAAATTATGAACCATCGTTTGATATACATCCTTTTTGTTCATCAGAATGCATTGTTTTTTTTAAATGTTATGTATAAGCATGATAAGAGTACATATTGTAACTAACACAGGTACAGAAATGATAACTTAAAAAAAAAAAAAAAAAAAGTTTTAAAGTAAGAATAAATCTATTTATTTTACTTTAATTCTAATTACTTGTAAGAAGAATTCAGTTTTTTCTAGTTACCGGAATTGATCAGTTTATGATAAAGAGATTCAAAGAATTCCATTAAATCCGTCAAATATTATGGCGTCTTTAGAGCATGGGGTAATCATAATCAGTAATCGTATTCAGCTGTAATTGATTATATTTTGCAGTGTAATCGTATAAAATCAGTAATCATGCCATTTCTGATTACAAGTAGTAGTATTGTAAGGAATTACATTACAAAAAACAAGTGTTTTCATGATTACTTTTAGATTACATCGACATGATAACTTGCTGATTACAAATCTTTGAAAAAAGTTTCTGATAGACAATAAGAAAATAAGAGAATGTAAAGCACAAAAAGAAAAATCATGGAGCTAGTATTCTCTATGATGGGACTCTGTTTAATGTGATAAATTGTATCACCTATATATATATATAACAAGTTTTTAAACCAAGCGTTCTATTTAGTTAACAGTTAGATCTTTTATATAAAGAGAGGTTACTTGTTTATAGCAATGACATCAAATTAAACATGTTACACTGTTCCGGTCTAAAAAAAACATATGACTTTACAAAAAATCACCAAGATTAGCTCTTTTGTGTGGATAAAAAGTTATAAGAAATCGATATTTCAATATACAAAGTAAAGATAAGTGATCCAAAGAAACCATGATTACTTTAAAGAAAAGTGATATATAGTAATCAAATACATTTGAAATAAGGTGTACTTGTACCGTAATCGATTACATTTTATTGCAAAGAAATTGTAATTCAATCAATTATATTTTAAAGTAATTGACCTCATCCCTGCTTTAGAGCTGTCAATCATTCTCAGATTGATATACTATTGCTTCTTGGTACACTTATAGTCACTAGGACAGTGTTAATATGACCATCTTAAAGGCTATATGTATGTGATATGCCTTTTGAAATGGATGTTATGATGTTATGCAAGGCCCTTATGTAATATATAACTTTGAGGGAAAAACCATTTACAAAAGAGAATAGTGCACTAACATTTTGGTAGTAATAAACAGCTTCAGTTGAAATCAGTTCTAACATCTCTAAAAGTCTGCCAGGACCGTTAGAACTTCATTTGTATTATACTTTAGTTAACGTTATCATAACAACTTCGAATTCCGGAACAGTATATCAAAGAAAGAGGTCTACCCGAGAATGGATTTAGATGTGCAAAGCCTTAAAAAGGTTCAATGTACTAACATATGCAATCGCAATCTTTTTAATTCTATTTCATCACAGTCCTTATTCTAGCTGGTACTAATTGTGAATCACTACTGGCCAACTTGTTTTTCTACTCCTATGAAGTAGATTTCAAAGAAATAAAACTAAGAAGTCAGAACTGATTATAACTGTAGCTGTTTATTACAACCAACACTTCTGTCCTTTCGTATAAGGTTTCGTAATGCAAAGGCGAGGACAAAAATGTGAGGTTATATCTACCATCTATAGTGATAGTAGACAAGAATCTAGAGTTACTTGATTGCCTCTTTGTAAAAATGGATGTAAGGCCAGGACCAGAGGTCTGTAAAATAAAAGTTGATGTATGACAGTACAAGTTTTTGTTTAAGTGCTGTCCTAATAGTAATATACAATTCTAGGACTTAAGGTCATCCCTTTCTCTGCCATAGAGTTGTTCCCTGATTTTTATATTCAACATAAAAACCTGATGTATTGAAACTATTTATAGACATAATTAATACATGTAGACAGCCCGACGTCTTTCCATCATTTTGAAATGAAGATATTACCTCTTTATAGTATGGTGGTATTGCAAGGATCTGAAGTCTTTAATTTTGTTATATGGCATTGTACCAAAATGACATTTGTTTCCTTTTCCTATGATGGTATCGTACAAGGGCATATGGTACCACATATGTGATAGATGATTATACAAAATATGGTAGCCCCTTTTAAATTGAATGATGTCAAACAAGTACGTGATGTACAACTGTATACATGTGAATGTAGTTGAATATTTCACATAAACAGTAAGTGCACCCTTTACAAAGGGTAGATTTTGACCCCCTCATTCAATAGCCTTATTTAGCATGTGTTACTCCCTATAAATAGGGTGACATTGGATATCGGATTAAAATATAGCATAACCTATAACTGATTTGACTAATCTTTTTCAAAATTTTATATTAGGGAAAATTAAAAACACTTGACAATAGCTGTGTGCACCGTTTGTAGCATTGAAAAACACATCAGAGGCATGATTACCCAGAAGCAGTGGTAGGCTTTAACACTTCGGGAGCCACATTATCATAGAGGAAGGATGCTCATGTATAATCTCGAATTTGTTTTGTTAAGCTCACAAATGATATCGAAGCTAGTTTAGAGATTAGCGGGGAGTTAAAACAAATGTCCATTTATTTTAGTCTTCAAAGTACAAGAATACCAAGCGATGTACCAACTCATGAGTCGAAGAATAACTTACACTACAAAAAGACAACCAACAGTCTACAATATACAATATAGAAAGGCATGACAAACTCTTACCCAAACAAACATGTACAGCGGCGGGATATTATTTGTTGTCTTCGGTCAGCTGCGTACGTTCGACTCTTTGCATGCTTTATGAAAAACAAGTTCTTGACATTTCCCGATTCTCATATTTGGCATCATTCCTTTTAATGGTTTGTTCAATCATTGGTACTTATATTTATTTGCTCTTAAAGAAGAGTGTTTAAAGTACAGTTTCATCTAGTGTGTTTCTGTAAAAAAAAAAACTTCGATGTCAGATTTTTCCTCTTTGTGAAAAAGATAACTATCAAGTTTTAGTGGTTTTTATATGATATAACATGTATCTACACAAATATACGCGTGTGACATGTATGTGTCTATTAATACATGTAATATGTGTGTGTTTTGATAACTGAATTACTTTATTTTTAGTGAAATGGAAAAGAAGAAAAGAGATTTGGCTTCAGATGAATTTTTGGAATGTTCATAACTGCACCAATGATACAACTAATGAATGTCTACCACCGGTCTCAATTTAAGAGCTTAATAATGTCAAAAAAATGCCTTTAATTGATACGTAAACAACAAAAATGAATTATTCAGATAACGACCTCGTCAACATAACTAGTAACGGAAACGACCTGAGTGACACTTTGTCAACTATATTATTTTTTGACACCATTTTGTTGACTTTCTATCTCTTAATCATTATTACAGAGAATTGATGTTAATATCTCTTTTGTTTTACAATATTTGTCCAGGAAATTCTGGAATCTCTGAGATCAATAAATATATTGTACGAAAATATCAACTTCATGATTTTTAAACAAAAATGTTTTTCTGACAAATAAAATGACCGGACGGTGTTCACGTTGATTATACATACATGTATGTTAACATTAACAATATTTAAGTCACGAAATTGAGAAATCTGCGACATCAATAAATATATGATATCAATCTTCTTGAGAAAAAAAATGTATGCTTTAACAGAGACATATGATACAAGAGATTAGCAACTCTAATTAAGTCTATAGTTGTATTTTATGTCTTTGGCTTTAAATATATTGACCGGATCGACACAAGTGTTAATAACTCTTTTTTTTCATTAAACCAAGAAATCTGGTCAAGTTTTGCTTTCTTCACGGAAGGTGGAGTGTCCGTTAATTAGAAGTATCTGATGATCTTGACTGCCATTATCAGCAAACCTCAATCTTAGTAGATTTCGGTGTTAAACCATCCTTCTTAAGGTGTTTTTAACTTGGCTGGTGTTTTCAACTTGACTGATGTCTTTAACTTGACGCTTTGGATGTTCCAAGGGACGCTCAAATGATTGTGCCTCCTAAGAGTCCGAGAAACGCTCAGGATGCACGATTTTGTGTAATCTTTTCATAGCTTCTGGGAGTGTTGAACGGCCACCAGACCCCTCACCGAATGGCGAATATATATTTGCCTCACTTTTAAAAGAATACAGTAGAAACGAAACCTATAGTAGTCAAACTTCGAATGCTTTCGAAGAGAAACTGAAAGACTATAAGGTGATTTTTGTTATGACTAAATTTGAATATAGTGACAGACTAGTTAGTGACAGAGCAGTATTATACTAAAGTAACTTTGTGTTCGATGTCCGTGCAAGTTTACTCCGTGTTCCTTTATTTTCTATTACAAAGGGTTCGAACACGACTTAATGCAAGTTTACTCCTTCAATGATAAAGGTCATATTGCAATACATTGCTGTTGTTTTTTCAAATAATTTACCGTGAGATTGGTAGTCTCACTTTAATTTAATCCATGTCAACTATTAAGTTTTATCTACAAAAAAGAGATTGCCAGTTATGTATTCTTTAATAAAAAGTTCATTGCACTGTAATCTTTGATTGGATTCTAATTGCCAACTGATTATAATTGGTACTTCAATTAAATGTATTTGATGTCTCAGGTGTGAAAACTTTAATGACATGTTGGTGATTACGACAGGTGTCAAAATTAGATAGTAACCCAATTAAATAATAAATATTTTAAATATCAGGTCTTCTAGTGTGCTGGTTAACTTACTCAAGTCAACATTTTGGGCTCAAAGTTTTTATTATAAAGTATATATTTTTGTTTAATATATAATTTATTAATCTCACAGATTCCTTAGATTCATGGACAGATTTTGTGAAATAAAAGAGACATTTAACAAGTGTCGATCAGTTCAATAAGCATATATATCGGCAAATGTCCGGTCAACTTGTTTTTAGGAAAACATTTTTTTTTTACTATTAAAGTTCATATTTACGTATAACATATTGATAAATCTTCAAGATTCCTTAATTTCATGGACAAATATGGTAGAATAAAAGAGATATTAACATTTGTGTCGATCATTTCAATATATTTAAACTTATATATCGGCGAATGTGAATCCGTCCGGGCAACTTTCTTTTAAGAAAAACATTTTTATTGACTATAAAGTTTATATTTCCATATCAAGTATTCATTGATCTCGTAGATTTCTTAGTTTCACCAGAGACATGTCTCTGGTTTCATGTAAAACTATTGTAAAACAAATAAGATATTAACACTTCTTTTGATCAGTTCAATATAATTAACGCGTACATCGGCGAATGTGAACACCGTCCGGTAATTGTTTTTTGAGAAACATTTCTTTTTACTATAAAGTTTATATTTTCGTATCCAATATTTATTATTCTCACCGATGGACAAATATTGTAAAACAAAAGAGATATTAACACTTGTTGTCGACAAGTTGTATGGAACGCCATGACTGCCTTATGTTAATGATCAGCATTATATGCAGTGCTCACAACATTATATGCAGTGCTCACAACATTATATGCAGTGCTCACAACATTATATGAAGTGGTCAAAACATTATATGCAGTGGTCTAAACATTATATGAAGTGGTCAAAACATTATATGAAGTGGTCACAACATTATATGCAGTGGTCACAACATTATACGTTTTTGTTGATGAAGGTGATGATCGGTGATGGTGATGATGATGTTTGATGTATGATGAGATTGATTGATGTATTATGAGATGATTCGGTAAACTTCGTTTTTTAGCGGAAACTACAGAATACAGTCACACATGACCCAATTCCAATCTCAATTTTATAATTGATAGTGCCCCCCAAACAAATTGAAACAGTTGTTGAAGTTATGTTATCAAGTCAATACGATTGAAAACTGTATATCAGAAAGAAAAATAACGCCTGCTATTGTCTGCAATTGGACAGATATAGTTTTTGTCGAGCCTGCAACTTTTGTTGCAGAAAGCTCGACATAGGGATAGTGATCCGGCGGCGGCGGTGTTAGCTCACTTCTTAAAAGCTTTATATTTTAGAAGGTGGAAGACCTGGATGCTTCATATTTTGTATATAGATGCCTCATGTTACGAAGTTTCCGTCAGTCACATGTTCAATGTCCTTGACCTCATTTTCATGGTTTCATGACCACTTGAAAAAAAAGTTCAGAATTTTTGTAACGTTGAATTCTCTTTTATTATAAGTAATAGGATAACTATATTTGGTATGTGCGTACCTTACAAGGTCCTCATGCCCGTCAGACAGTTTTCACTTGACCTCGACCTCATTTCATGGATCAGTGAACAAGGTTAAGTTTTGGTGGTCAAGTCCATATCTCAGATACTATAAGCAATAGGGCTAGTATATTTGGTATATGGAAGGACTCGAAGGTGTACATGTCCAACTGGCAGGTGTCATCTGACCTTGACCTCATTTTCATGGTTCAGTGGTTATAGTTAAGTTTTTGTGTTTTGGTCTGTTTTTCTCATACTTTATGCAATAGGTCTACTATATTTGTTGTACGGAATGATTGTAAGGTGTACATATCTAGCGGGCAGATATCATCTGACCTTGACCTCATTTTCATGGTTCAGTGGTCAAAGTTAAGTTTTTAAGTTTTGATCTTTTTATCTAATATTATATGCCAAAGGTCAACTATATTTGGTGTATGGAAATATATTATGATCTATATGTCAGTCCCGCAGGTTTTATTTGACCATGACCTCAATTGCACGGTTCATTGGACAGTGTTAAGTTTTTGTGTTTTGGTCTATTTTTCTTAAACTATAAGTAATAGGTCAACTATATTTGTTGTATGGAAGCATTGTTAGCTGTACATATCTGCCTGGCATGGTTCATCTGACCTTGACCTCATTTTCATGGTTCATTGGTCTTTGTTTAATGTTAAGTTTATGTGACAGTTGTAATAACGCTTTATACTTAGGACTATCAACATAATATCAATGATTAGTAAAGAAGGCGAGACATTTCAGTGTGTGCACTCTTGTATTAATTTATTGGAAGTTCATTCTAAGGAAAAGATGAAACTAAGAGGTGAATGAAGGAACTAGTTCTGTTCGTCGTAAGAAATACGCATGGCATAATGCAGGTTAAATAATGAAAATTTTAGTTAACGAAATATCGAAGGAAAATTTGTATGATATATTCCTCGAGTTCATTTCCTACTGAAGAACTTGAGCAAGGTGCCATTTTTTTAGTCAGTACTCAGTTTTCAAAAGCTTAATTACCTTATGAAAAAAATAGTCAGCTTTCTATAACACCTAAGTTCAATATTATATGTCATGATAGAGTCATTTTTGACATCGATTTTCAGAATTGAGCATTTTTACATGAATAAGTACGGAAGCGAATTAGCGCCACACATTTTTTTTTTTTATTTTTCTTCGTATGTATGCGTTACAACGCAAACCTTTGCGTTATAACGCAAACCTTTGCGTTTTAACGCAAACCTTTGCGATATAACGCAAACCTTTGCGTTATAACGCAAACCTTTGCGTTATAACGCAAACCTTTGCGATATATCGCAAACCTTTGCGTTGTAACGCAAACCTTTGCGTTACAACGCAAACCTTTGCGTTATAACGCAAACTTTTGCGTTACAACGCAAACCTTTGCGATATAACGCAAACCTTTGCGATATAACGCAAACCTTTGCGTTATAACGTAAACATTTGCGTTGTAACGCAAACCTTTTGCGTTATAACGCAAACCTTTGCGTTGTAACGCAAACCGTTGCGATATAACGCAAACCTTTGCGTTATAACGCAAACCTTTGCGATATAACGCAAACCTTTGCGTTATAACGCAAACCTTTGCGATATAACGCAAACCTTTGCGTTATAACGCAAACCTTTGCGTTGTAACGCAAATATCTTTATTTCAATTATTCATTAAGTTTTGTATACATGTCCGTCTGTCATTCATTTCGGATGTGATTTACTAGTAGATAAAAAAAGAAACATACATACAAGGCCAAATCATTATAATAAATATGCATAGGAATAATGGAATAATTGAAGTGCAATTATACATAAATTAAGACTGATTTGTGCATCAGAAAAGTATATAATTTAACAAGAAAATAGATATAGTTTAGTATATAGTCATATTAAAATTGAAAGATCAAAAATAATGTCATACAATTGTGAAACCTCCAAGTCAAATAGACAAAATGATCTTTCTGCTTTAAGATGAATTTTTAATAAGGAAACATTTTTTTAAAATCTCAGAATATGATCAAGATTCTTTGATAGAAAGTCATTGAATTTTCATTTCAATATAATGAAGTATTTTTAAGATGCTTGGGTAGCAATTTGAATAGAGAGAACATAATTTTATTAATAAAACTTCTTCATTCTATACATTTATTGCCAAAGGGTAGCTTGTTTGAATGTAACCTACTTTACACAGTTCTCAAACGAGAGCTTACTTTGGAAGTATATTTATATTCGGTTATAGCTATATTAGCAGGGTTGATTTTTTTCTTAGGTATAACCTCAATTTACTAAATTTTCTTTGTAATATATATACTAGTAGTAACTTGGATATCGTTTTTGGGGACCTTTATAGTTTGTTGTTTAGTGTGAGCCAATGCTCCGTGTTGAAGACCGTAATTCGGCCTATGATGGTTTACTTTTACGAATAGTGACTTAGATGGAGAGTTTTCTTATTGGCACTCATACCACATCTTCTTATATTATTCTGCTCATTATTAGTCATTGAAATGATCTAATTATTCAAGCAGTTTACTTTGCAATTACTACAAAGGTGATAAATTTTATTATATACAGCCTCCTCCATTAATAACTACTGTTTCCTTTGAATCTGAAATAAGAAATAAGATAAAACAAATGTTTGCGTTAAACGCAAAGGTTTGCGTTATATCGCAAAGGTTTGCGTTATAACGCAAAGGTTTGCGTTATATCGCAAAGGTTTGCGTTATAATGCAAAGGTTTGCGTTATAACGCAAAGGTAAGGTTTGCGTTTAACGCAAACATAGGAAGAAAAATAAAAAAAAAATGTGTGGCGCTAATACGCTTCCGTAAATAAGGCCGTGTTCACACCAAACTCCGTGTACAGTAAACTTGTTTACAATTAGTTTAATGGACTGGACATTGGTTTCACATTAAATTTGTTCACATCTATACACCTTGTTTAATTACCTGTACATAAGATTTGTTCACATTTGTAAACCCTATGTCATTAATAGTTATCCCACGATGACGCGGTGTGTCAGTGTAAGATCACCCCGATGGCCGGAGGCCAGAGGGTGATCTAACACTGACACACCAAGTACGAATGGGATAACTATTTTACATCCCAGCTGTTTTAGATTAGACGAAAAACCATTTACAATTTATAAAATCTAGTTTAGAACACCATACAACCATTATAATATACTTTATACATTACTATTTGATTTATACCCTTTTTGACCCTCGAACATGATGAGTAGATATCAAACAATGTAAAACTCGCCCCACTGGCCTATCGGCCCAACCTATATCGCCACTTTATGAAAAAAATCGCCCCACTCTTGTTTACCGACTCGCCCCACTTTTGAAAAAGTTTTAAATCAAACTGAACAATCACTGACAACTCACTTATTAACAAAAAGGGTTTAAACCCCACTGAATAAAGGTCTGACAACTCGCCCCACTTATAAAAACATCTTGCTTCCTTTAAGTATGTTAAATTACTGATAGTTCGTATCCAGTCGTCCTGGTGTAGGGTTGTGTCGTGGCTTGATATGCTAAAGGTCTAGAGTTCGAATCCCAGCATATACACTGGATTTTTTCTACGTGAATTTTGATAGATAGTCTTTTCCGTATAATTGTATATTTAATTATAAGTTTTATAGTGGATTTGACATTCCCGCCAAAATGTTACAGAACAAAGGAAAGCATGCATAACAAAGAAACTCAAACTAGGGTGATCTGGTAGGGGTGATCCGGCTCAGATCACCGCTGTTAGAACAAAGGAGCTGGGATGTAATTTAAATGTTCATTACGTATTACCAATAGAATCGAATGAAACGTTTTCGGACAACTTTTCTAGCAGTAAGGGAACGACCATTTGACTCTAAATAGGGGGAATGGAAACATTCCGAACCCCAGTTGGATAAAGAAAACTGGTTCTACAGATTATAAAAAATATTATGAATCCAGAGTTTCCCCATACATTATAGTTTTAAATGTTGAAGAAAAAAAAATTGATTACCAGCATCGAAAAAAAACCCAGAATAAAACGTATGCGCGGAAAAAATTCTGACTCAGATAAATAAACAAAATACCCCCCCCCCCCCTTTTTAAAGTAAAGTGGTTGCTTCTTTATGAAAGCCATTTTGATGATTTGCAGTAGTTAAAAGATACTAAAGATGTCTCGATTAAGCATTAGAAAACGTAGGCTGCAACAGCGTGCTTACAGACGAAGAAAGAAGGATTGATATATTAGGGATCACTATATTTCTATCTTTTCTGTTTGTTCAAATGGTATTTCTTCTCCAAGAAGTATTTGGCAAAGGGAAGGGGTAATGTTTTTTTTTTTTTTTACTTTTTAAGTGTAATTTCACGGATCCGAGATACAAGAAAAACAATACATTTGCCTCACACTTTTTAAGTAATGTATTTATGAGTGAATCGTTGTTTGAGTAAAGACTAGTGGCAAATATTTCTGTGTAAGTCAGATCGATTCGGAAAGACCTTAATTTTCAAATGAATTATGTGTTCGGCAATGATGCTGCTTTGAGTCTTGATAAGGGCTTAATAAAGCTACGTTAAATTTTATTTCTAAACAAAACAAATAAATATATCAAGTTAGGACAAATATTTCTGTAAAGAACATTATAAATAATTGCTTAGAAACGTCGCACGCTACTGGTGTTACTTTGGTAAAATCACGGACAAGACACATTCATCTTATTAATTTTTAAACATAAACATTGATATTATAAAGTGTTGTATATCATTTTAAAGCTTTTAAACTCTTCTTTCAGATTATTGCAATTTTGTATATGTAACAGACCATTTTCATTAAATAAAACTCAATAAAACCTTTATTTTGCAATATGATTTCCTTGTCCCGCGTTACACTTTTAGTTTTGTGAAATTCTGAATACCGTAAAAAACATATAAATTTTATTACCAAACGATATAAAAGTTTGTCTAGAACAAGCAATTCATAATTGGACGATTACGTAATGTCGATTTTTTTCTCTCGAAAAGACGGAAATATAAATAAAGGGATCAAGATGATACACATTATGTGTCCCATGCACGAAAGGTTGCCGTAAATTTTGTTAAATTGTCCCAAAAAAGGGAATTCCAGAGCAATCCCCATGTCGAAAGTAAATAATTCTTATACTAGTATTTTGTACAAAGATCACACTTTCGCCTCATGCAATAATCAGGAATTTTTAAAATAAATTCTTATTATTCGAGTTGAATAGCAATGTCCGACATTTTGTCCCCTTCAAACCAAATTAAACGTAGGGTTACGTTTTCTGTTTTTTCATGATGTTTATTTAATACAGTGCCATTCGCTACATAAAAAAAATTAAAATGGATAAAAGTACAAAAAATTATCTCTATTTTGATATTAAATTCCCATAAATTAAATCTAATATACGAGATATCAGATAAAACTCAAATGTCCGATACAATGTCCCCACATACGATTTTGACGTTATTTAATAAAATTATATACTTCTAACGTTCCGTCTAATTGTCATTATTGCGGTTTTCACAGACGATTAGGAATACGACTATTTCGTTTTGTTGCTTAATAAGAAAACTTTAAAATTAATGTTTTATGTTGAAGCTCTACCGATTCATAGAGAAGGGGTTGGGAGAGATTTTCTCGCAGAACTGAAGTGTTTTCCGGACTATAATAGTCGGATCTGCCATAATACAAATTAATAGAAAAAAAAACCAGCAATAATAATTGTTCCCGCTAATTCCCTTGCATATATTTGTGCAGAACTGACATGCTAGATATGCCGTAATGGAGTGCAAAGATGAGTGCATTTGCAGTGCATAGTTTTTATCCATAAAAAAAGCAATCGATTGCCTTAATAATTTAAATGTATATAAAACAAATGGTTTCAATTCAAGTTATTTTTTTATTTTTTATTTGTTAATAAAACTAAGTAAAAGCTCAACGTCTTTTATCTAAGACAAAACAATTGATCCTTTCTTAGGAAAAAAAATCAATCCTTTAAAATTTATTGTAAAAAGCCATCTGAACAACATGCATTCCAACGTTTTTATTTTGGCTTACGTCTTTGAGTGTGTAACGTTAGGTGACACCAGTATCGTGTGACGTTTCTCTAAATATCAATTTTATTCAAAAATCGTTTCTTCCTTAAATATGCACGGTAAAACTAATATTTTAAATGCCTAGTTGTGTGTACACTTAATCTACACAAGGTCTACATCGAGTATCGACTGCATGTAGACAAAACATGATTTACACTACATGTAAACATTGAGTTTTATCAATGGGAACGTAATTTTGTTTAGTTTACGTGTGAGTTACACTTACACAACACCGAGTTTAGGTCAATTGTGAACACGGCCTAAGTATGTAACAGATATGGAAAATGCAGTTTAAAGCATTTCATTGTAGGTGTTTAACATAGCTTTACATCAATTATCCCATATTTTTACAAGCTTTTTAGCACGCCAAGCAGTTTGTCTTTTAAATATGACCAGCAGTCTTATATAGAGACTAGAACACACCCGCGAAATCGCGGGCATTCAGAACGTAGTTTATAGTATGTAAAGTGTTGTTGAAAGAATTATGTAAAATATTGAATGACTGGAGAATTTCAGCAAAAGTATCATAAGTCAAAGGTTATTGGGGACAGGAAAATGTGGTTTTTTTTTTATCCCTCCTCCTTTATTTCCAAAATTCCCAATTTTGGTTTTCTATCAATTTCAATATGAACATAATACATTTATTGGGGAATATCAGCAAAAGTATCATAAGTCATAGGTTATTGGGGACAGGAAAATGTTTTTTTTTATATCCCTCCTCCTTTATTTCCAAAATTCCCAATTTTTGGTTTTCTATCAATTTCAATATGAACATAATACATTGAGTATGTTATGAACATTTAAGTAAGGAGCCTGTAATTCAGTGGTTGTCGTTTGTTTATGTGTTACATATTTGTATTTCGTTCATTTTTTGTACATCAATAAGGCCGCTAGTTTTCTGGTTTGGATTGTCAGTTCAGGGCCTTTTAAAGCTGATTATGCGGTATGGTCTTTGCTCATTGTTGAAGGTCGTACGGTGAACTATAGTTGTTAATTTCTGTATCATTTTGGTCGCTTGTGGAGAGTTGTCTCAACTTGGCTATCATACCCAGTGAACTATAGTTGTTAATTTCTGTATCATTTTGGTCTCTTGTGGAGAGTTGTCTCAACATGGCTATCATACCACATCTTCTTTTTTTTGTAATCAATGAATTTTGTAAAAGATTTAATAACTGGAGAATTTCAAAAAAAGGTAAAAAAAGTTCACATGAATAATTTTAGCGCTTATATAAATCTGTATATTATGAACATTCATTACTATATAAATATAGTGTATTTACTTTCAATTTTAAGTTTACTAATCGATCCATGGTGGTCATTGATATAGTATACAGACCCTCTCTATTTAATAAACTATGTGACCGCCGTGGATAGTAAACTTGAAAATGATAGCAGATAGAATTCTGAAATACAGTATACAGAAAAACGCAAACCGGAAGTCTAATCAGACTTAACATTTCGTCTAATGACGGGACAATATCCGGATGCCTTTTTTCTCGTTTTTCTCCCAAAATAACTCAATCTGAATAATCATATGAATGGATGACAAATGCGACTATGCACTGTACCTATAGGACACAGAGGCGTGTTGATTAATTTATTGTGGAAAGAAGAGAAGCGACACCAAAAATGAGGTCTTCTCGTTTAATAGTATAGATATAAACTTCCATAAGAAAAAATTTACCCTTTTAAGACCCAGTTTAACATTTTTTTTTATTTTAAGTTATCATCTTTTATCAAAACTGAGTTTGTGGGGGTCAATAAAATGTTTACTACGTTTGTTTGTCAGTCTGCACGGTTAATATATGAAAAATAGTGGTACGCTTGCCAAAGAAACAACTTTCCACAAGATACCAAATGACACAGAAATTAACAACTATAGGTCACAGTACGGTCTTCAACAATGAGCAAAGCCCATACCGCATAGTCAGCTATAGAAGGTCCCGCAATGATAAACGTAAAACATTCCAAACGAGAAAACTAAAAGCCTAATTTATGTACAAACAAACTAACAAAAAACGAACATGTATATAACACATTAACAAACGACAACCACTAAAATAAAGGCTGTTTCTGACTTGGGACAGACACATATATACAGAATGTGGCGGGTTTTAACATGTTAGCGGGATACCAACCCTTCCTCTAACCTGGGACAGTGGTGTTACAGAAAAACATAAGAACGAACTATGCAAATCAGTTGTAAAAGGCTTAACTCATCAGATGGATACAAATATATCTAAACAAAAAATAGAGTGGACGTGGGCGGGTATATCCCAACAACAAAAAGACACTAAATACTGATCTGAGAGTACTCGCAGTTACTGACAGCTAGTTAAAAGCCACTAACAACTAATAAAAAAACATGCATCTAAGTTTTGCATTTAGGTAAAGATTGAAACAAACTGTGAGTAAAAAAGAATGATTACTATTATTGGATAGTAACAATTGTCGATGCAAAAAGAGTCATCTTAACCTAAATTAATTCTGGTTAAGATACATTAAGATACAAACTAATCAACTACAAGTCATAGAAGAATGATATCTTTTAGATCGCACTTCTTTGAAAACAATGGACCTTGAAAAAAGATTCAAATTTGTGTTTAGGTCCAGGTAATAGCAACAACACATAAAAGAGGAATGCTATTTGTTACTGAGCAATTCTTTGATTTTATTGAAAAACCACACACAATTTTTGTAACAGAAGCACAAAAAAACCCGATACTGGTTATTATGTCAATATATAATTGTAATATAATTATATTAATGGAGAACTACTAGACTAAGTATTGTTTTACTGATAATTCTTCTCACATACAAGCTTGTCTATAGTCTGGGGATTTCTGTTATTTTTGCTACCATTTGTTTTCCATATCCCATGTTAGGATCAATGTAAGAGGTTGAAAATTTTATATCTGAATATTTTTTTCGTTATCTGGAAAGTTACTTTTGACGACGGATCTTGATTGTTGCTGTGGGGCTTCTTTCTCATGTATATGGATCACTCAGGGGGTGAAAATAGGAAAATTGTCGAATCTAATTTGACTTTTATGCATAGGCTAGCATAGTCCGAATTATATACTTAAAAGGATTTAAATTCACAAACTAGTTATTTTGCTACAAACATTGCTGTGCCATGCCTTTTTAAAATATGATTGAAAATCGTAAATGTTTAAGTAAAATTCTATTTCGAATAACATTGCTGACCAACATTAATAAAAAAAAAATGCAATGAACAGTATACTTCTGACAGATATTTGGTTCTCCTTGAAAAATACTGGGTCATATTAAACATATCTTAATTACAGTCCCGAGTAATCTGAAGATATTTATTTACAGTTAAATGATCAGAAATGCACATTTATATATGAGTATAAATCTATATGTTTTAATACGACTGGAAAAAAGTTTAAAAATAAAATGGTCGTATATTGCTATCACGTCGTCGTCGTCAGCGTCGCCGAAAACTGATGGTTTCCGGATAATAACTTTTGTATAAGTAAATAGAAATCAATTAAATTTTAACACAAGGTTTATAACCACTAAAGAAAGGTTGGGATTGATTTTGGGGTTTATGGTCTCAACTGTTTAGGAATTAGGGGCCAAAAAGG
Organism: Mytilus edulis; assembly: GCA_019925275.1. NCBI lineage: Eukaryota > Metazoa > Mollusca > Bivalvia > Mytilida > Mytilidae > Mytilus > Mytilus edulis. The sequence continues at coordinate 40,009,738 of CM034362.1, forward strand.
GAGTGCAAATAAACATGTTTGTAGTTTCCAGTCATTAAGTGTATGAATCTCTCTGAAATTATACCACAATTTTCAATACCACAAAGGGATGGTTATGATTTGCTTGGAGGGGTTGGTGGGGAGGTGTTATGGCTCAAACCGTATAGGAATTAGAGGCAAAAAAGGGGAAAAAACAAGGGTTTCTGGTTAATGGCCAATTAAGACAATTTGAAACCAGTGTAAGGAAGGTAATCCAAATATATTGAGGTAATCCAAACATGTTTGATTACATCCCTTACACTGCTTTAAAATTATGTGTAAAGATTTTTTTTTTCTCATATCAGATTTCAGAAATTAAAAAGAAAAAAATGGGTGATCCATTTTTCTTTTCTTCTTCCTGTAAGGGTCAGTATGCAACAGCATAGTGTATTGCACAAAATCAACAAAAAAGGGGATATTTTTTTAATTTTTAGAGGGGGTGGGGCAATTCGCAACAGCGTAGTGCAAAAGCAAAAAATTAAGTATAAATTCAAATTATATAACCAATTTTAAGTTTCTTTGACTACAGTTATTTTGTGTCAGAAACTCATTATGTGTCCAACCCTGAACCGTTCGGACAAAAATGCGCACACTATTCACGCTTGATACAGGTCTGAATTTGTAATGTAACTAAATATTTGACACATATCCAGGTGCGTTCAACGAAGCAATTTATTAAACACTTAAAGTATAATTTACATATTAAGTTGTGAATATGGTGAAACTGATCATCAAAATAAGTTTAAAATGGCCTGGTGTGGATAAATTTGTGGTAAATTGATTATACTTCTTAATTTACTTATTTCAATCAGTTTTAAATATTGTATACTGCCTTAATGATAACATGACTTTAATAACTGTTTAAATTTGTTTGCTGGGCATTACCAATTATAGATTCGGGAATTTCCGCTAAAAAAACCGAAGTTTACCGAATCATCTCATCACACATCAATCTCATCATACATCAAACATCATCATCACCATCACCGATCATCACCTTTATCAACAAAAAACGTATATGTTGCGACCACTGCATATAATGTTGTGACCACTTCATATAATGTTGGGACCACTGCATATAATGTTGTGAGCACTTCATATAATGGTGTGAGCACTGCATAATGCTGTGAGCACTGCATATAATGTTGTGACCACTGCATATAATGTTTTGACCACTTCATATAATGTTGGACCACTGCATATAATGTTGTAAGCACTTCATATACTGTTGTGAGCACTGCATATAATGGTATGAGCACTGCATATAATGTTTTGAGCACTGCATTTAATGGTGTGAGCACTGTATATAATGGTGTGAGCACTGCATATAATGTTGTGAGCACTGCATATAATGTTGTGAGCACTTCATATAATGGAGTGAGCACTGCATATAATGGTGTGAGCACTGCATATAATGGTGTGAACACTGCATATAATGCTGATCATCAACATAAGGCAGTCATGGCGTTCCATACAGTTGAATATATGTATAGCGTATATCGGCGAGTGTGAATACCGTCCGGTCAACTTTATTAGCTCAAAAAAAATTTGTATCGCTTTTTTTGTTTTTCATAATATATATTTTAATATCTTTAAGGTCTACAAATATTAAACAAATCTACCGAATAACAAAAAAGTTATGACTATTTATATCTCGTCCGGTCAACCGTCCTGTCACTATCCGGGCAATCGTCCTGTCATTAGTGCTTCCCACCACCAATGCTCATTCATCAAGAGCGAGCTTGAAGAAACACGGGAGGCGATCAATACAGGAATTTATACACAGAAAGGTAATTTATATATTTCAATTATTTGATTTTAAGTAACTTGTTTAAAACCGTTTGTAGCATATTTGTCTATCATATTATCATAGCAAAACCAGGAATATTTAATCTGGCACAATATGAAAATAATTTCTCTGTTTACGTTCCCTGTCGCCATTTTGAAAATACCAGCTGATTGAGTTGGAGCAAGGATTTGTATAGTAAGACTTACTATGGAGAAACGAGAACATGCAAGGCCTTTAAATTTAAGATAAGTTTACTTTTTGTGTATTCGTTGTTGCAACATTATATGTCCCCATTCAAATGCATTGATCGGCCAAAAAAAGGGGAGGTGCCAACCCCGGAACTCCCCCCCCCCCCCCCCCCCCCTTACTGGATCCGCCACTGAGACACACAAACGTGGAACTATTTTCTTTTTTTAAGATACTGTTTCAGAGTTTTCGTTCCTTCTCCGACTAAGTTTGTTGCATAGTATATCTAAATTATGTCCCTTGTAAAAACTGGAATGAAAAACGCGAATTTGTAATGACTTTGAATATGTAAGTTATATGTAATTATTGGTTGATTTTATTGTTTATATTATGTCATATTCATAGAATCGTCGTCTTACTTTTCACTGAAATTACAGAGTCTGGGTAAATCACATTTTATAATACTGAATTACCATACATGTATGTGGTGGTACACAGGCAATTGTTTCTGTCAATGTCAGGTTTACTATCCACACCCGTACGAAAAATCAAGTGATTTTGTGATTTTTCATACGGGTGTGGATAATAAACCCCTCATTGACAGAAACAAGTGCATGTAAGTCCGTACCTAACTTACTAGCCTAAAGATATATTGGGAGACTCCTTACAGTCTTGGAGATATAAACATGATAAATATAGAGTAACTGTCCTGTCTTCCTAAAAGTATTGTATAATTTTGACAATACATGACATGTACGTGTATTGTCAAAATTATATGATAATTTGATGACATGTGCTAATCATACACTACAGCAGTATTTAATTGTATAACCTTATCCATATAAAATTTTAGTAATTAAACATTTGTTTACACATATACATGAGTACTTTAAACTGCATGCTATGAACTACTAATGCATGAATAATGCTGTTCTCAGTCCCAATGCATCTATACTATTCATTACAATTTTAATGCCCCTTTCGCTAAGCCAATGGTGGCATTCAATGTCACAGTTACCCTTGTATGTCTGTATGTCAGTTTCTGTTCATCACGAAATTGATTTCAGTTCTATAACATTAATATGGCTCGACTGAATGTTATTATATACACATGATACATGTATATATAATGTATATATATACATGTACAGTGCTTATTATCACCAAAAAAAAACGAACCCAGATAATTTTAAAATTTGGATTGTGTCACTCATATCATTATAGTGAAAAATGTATGTCCATTTAAATGTGCAAATATTTTTATCTTTTTAGTAATGTTTCTCTTTTTAATAATATTTCTAACTCTTTTTTGTCACAGACAAATGTAATTATACTTGAAACTATTCAACAGTGCTCATTCCCACAAAAAAAAAAAACAAGCTCAAAATTTGGTGGTTAGACAAGATTTTTCCACAGCGATGGATGCGCATATACATTGGTGAAGGGTTACGTTACAGAGAAAAGAAATTGGATGTTCTGCTACAGTGCATATGACTGCAAGAGATATTTAAAAAGTTTTCCGGAACCCCAGATTAAAAGTTGAACTGCAACATTGCAAAGGGTGGGTGTATTATTTTGATAAAAAAATGTTAAATGTTCGAAATGTTTAAATTTTTATTGTTATTTTATTATTCTGTGGAAATTTAAATCTTAAGAGTCTTTCTGTGCGTTTGGATGAATAATTCCATGTTTTAATTTGTACCAGAAGCCCAAGTCACACATTAGTTAACAGTGATTTAAAATGTCCACCATTAAAATCACATGTACATGTATATTCTAGATAATTTAAACAAAATGTTCAGCTACATTTAAAGGAACCTATCTATTTTTAATTCCCAAACATAATTGTTATTACTTAAGCAACCTTGTTAACAGTTTAGATTTATATCAAATCGGATGAGAATCCAGGAGTTTTAAAGGGGGAGGGGTCTAGCAAGTTAACATTTTGGGTAGCTCCCTCCTCCCCCAAAAAATCTGCATCAGCAATTTTAAACCCTTTTACGCTGTATATTCATGTAGCTGTACAGTGAAGCCTACGGGACTACAATCTAAGTAGACATCTGAATCACCGAAAATCAACCTATATTTTCATGTATAATTATACCCCACGTTGCGGAGGGTATAATGTTTTTGCCCCGTCCGTCCGTCAGTCCTGTTTCTTGTCATTGCAACTCCTCTCATACCACACAACATAACTTTATGAAACGATGAAAAGGACATATTATGTTGTTGTGCATATCGACAGGAAATTACGATTTTAGGAGTTACGCCCCTTTGAACTTATTTACTTTAATGTACTACTGCAACAGTTTGTCATCGCAACTCCTTTGAAACTACACAACAGAATTTCATGAAACCTTTTAAGATCATAAAAACATACTATGTAGATGTGCATATCGACAGAAAGTTACGATTCAATTTTTTTCTAGGAGTTACACCTCTTTGAACTTATTTGCCGTAAGGTACTACTTCAACAGTTTGTCATCTCAACTCTTCTGAAACCAAACAAAAGTGTTCCATGAAACTTTGTAGATAATAAGGACATACTACGTAGATGTTCATATCGACAGGAAATTACGATTCATTTTTTTTCTAGGAGTTATGCCCCTTTGAACTTATTTGCTTCAATTTACTTCTACCACAACAGAATTTCATGAAATTTTGTAGATAATAAGGACATACTATGTAGATGTGCATATTGGCAGGAAATTATTATTCAATATTTTTTCTTATACAATTTTTTTTTCTTACACTTATTTAATTTCTCCAATGACAATGTGGGGACGTGGGGTATTTGAACCTCTTTCTCATAGTTCAGTGAGTGACTATATAGCTACTCGAAGAATTGTTTGCCCTGTTGATTCTCTATTATAAGTTATATGCTAATGATTTTTGTATGTGTGCAACTTAATGGTCATAATGCCAATCTAACAGTTCTCATTTGACCACGTAATCATTGATAATTCACAAAGTTAAGTTTCCTAGTTCAAGTCAGTATCTCAGATAGGATAGCAAATTATATTATTTGTACCATATTATTAGGTGAACATATCTGTCTGACAGGTATAATATAAACACCTGTCATTTATCAATAATTCAACATAACTTGAGGTCCTCTGATGTTCAGTACTTCAGTACTTTGATTTTTGTTTATGTCACAAGTATCATTTTACTTGTATGACAATAAAGAAGACTTATTATCTGTTAAAGACGGTTAATATTTAAACTTTTCTTTTAGTGTAAGTAAAATAACATATTTACCTTAAAAAAGTATCAAACTCCAAGATAAGTTAAAAAAAAAAAAGGTGGAAGTTCATTAAACCTGACAAAATCAAACGTTAGACTATATCAACCAACGGAACGAACGGAAATTAACTGTCATATTCCTGACTTTGTAAATGCATTTAAACCTATTTCTTTATCTATATCCCTTAACAGTTAAATGTTCAGTAATAAATTGTTAAAGATGATCATGAAGAGAAAAAGAAAATCGCCTTACCTCAGTACATTATAAAACCTTTAAATTACACACCATTTTGAAATTATTATAAAGTCCAATCTACATAACAGAGCGTTTATGATACCAATCACTCGGTGACACATTTTATCCATTTAAAGAATTTACGCTTGAAATGAAAACAATAAAACTACTTTAAGGCTCTTTGTTATGTTGTACCTTAAGCATTAAAAAGAAATATATGAAGTATATTTACAGGTGTAAAACCATTTTCTTTGTTTGAATTGTACACAAATACTGTTAAGTTTAATTTTACTTCGTTTCATATTTCCTAATTTATGTCAGCGAATGAAAGTTTTGCCCGTTTCAGGAGCGTACTTATTCCCATTTAGCAGAGATTAGTTTGTAAATAAAACTGGGTCCGTTTAAGTTGATGGAATGTCAGAAAGTCCGACATTATGCCTAAATATTGGCTAAATATTGTTCGAATATATTATAATTGCAAGGTAATTTATTCCGTTTAATTCCATTTTTATTGTTTAGATTTAAAACTAGAATAAAGGTAGATGTAGAGTTTAAGTTATTGAGGCAGAAACCCACCAACAGGAGTAACAAAAAGATTAATATAAGCAAGAAACAGTCTTTAGCAGTAGACAGGTGTCTACACACAAGTTCTGAACAAATCAATAACAGTTTTAGACTAAATAATATAAACGAATATATAGACTCAATAATCGTCATTTATATTTCTTCAGTTATAATAACTCACTAACTTCTTCTTGTGCAGTAGATTATTGAAAAGAGATCCCGAAGAGATCAAAGACATGTTAAAATACACAGGTGTCTACACACAATCTTTTTGAATTAAATTGGATATTTAATTTCTGAAGCTACCTTGACAATTTAATAACCATCAATTAAATAGTGTTGTACTATTATACATTAAAATGTTCCTTTCAAATATTATCAATTACATTGAAGCTTGTTAGAGTGAAGAGGAATCCCGTATAAATGGAAAAACGCATGACAGCACTACAATAAGCCTTTCCAAATTTCATTCAATAGTGCACACAAGTCTATCTTGTTGAAAAAGGAAATACCTTGATATTTATTTAAAGAATTAAATCATCGTAGAAAGGGTTTGATAATGTTTGACTTGAAGTTTTAAAAAGCACACAGATTTTTAAACATTATTTCTGTTTTATAGTTACCGTAAAAAATGTTTATTTAAAGGATGGGATGTTGTTCTGTCTTTTGTATTTAGTCTGATAAAAGGGAAAGCAAAATAAGTAATCTGTCGCGCATCATTCGCCAAAACAAATTCAGTTCTTAAAACTATGGCAAAAGTATGCTGGTTTAGGTGTATTTTTTCTCATAAATTGAATCAAAGAGTTGCTGGAGAAATCCCAAGCGTTACAACAAATTTAGACCACTTTCAACTTCATCCGTCACCGAAAAACACTCGTCAATTATGCGCGCCTTTATGACGTCATTTACCAGATAGAGGGGGTCGCCTGTATCCCTGCACTATTTATATTCATCAAGCGTCTAAGTGATCGTCATTGTGCAGGATAAACTAGAAATAATGGTTGTTCTGTAGGTACTTAATGACAATTCCCGAATGACAGCAGTGCTGTTTGTCAATTTTGAGAAATCAATTTGCCGAATAATTCGTACAATATAGAATTATAGTTTTCAAACCACTCGCTCAACATCGGAATGGAAGTGACGACGCCCCTTAACGCACAAATGACGTTCACTAAAACCAGAGTTTTTGACGGAAATGCATCGAATTCGAAAGTTGTCTAATCCATATTCACATACATGTACCTGACTTTAACTTGAACTTATAAAAAAGAAGATGTGGTATGATTGCCAATGAGACAACTATCCACAAAAGACCGTGGCAAAATGACACAGACATTAACAACTATAGGTCACCGTACGGCCTTCAACAATGAGCAAAGCCCATACCGCATAGTCATCTATAATAGGCCCCGATAAGACAATGTAAAACAATTCAAATGAGAAAACTAACGGCCTTATGTATGTAAAAAAATGAACGAAAAACAAATATGTAACACATAAACAAACGACAACCACTGAATTACAGGCTCCTGACTTGGGACAGGCACATACATAAATAATGTGGCGGGGTTAACATGTTAGCGGGATCCCAACCCTTCCCTAACCTGGGACAGTTGTATAACAGTACAACATAAGAACGAACTATAAAAGCAGTTGAAAAAGGCTTAACTCATCAGACGGACAAAAAATACAAGTGGACGTGGCCGGGTACTTATACATCCCGACACAAAAAGACGCAATGAACAGATCTGAGAGTACTCGCAGTTATCTGACAGCTAGTTCAAAGCCACTAACAACTAATAAAAAAATCATGCATCTAAGACTAAACTATCAATCCGTACACATCCAACATCCAATGGATTTAGTGTAAAGACGTCATAAACAGCCAGAGAAAAACATGACCTTGTGCAATGTCAAGTTACAGGTATCGACAGATTGTAGATCCATGAATATGTATATGTATATAACATACTGGTAATATTTAGTTAGCTTTTATTATACTGATAAAAAATCAATATTTATACCAATAAAAACAATATTCAATGATCTTATTACAGTGTTGAATAGGTAACCTTTTAGAATATGTTTATTTAAAGGAGCGACAAGTTTACATGGATCATTTCTAAATTTCCGGGCACGGTTAACAACATTTCCGTAAAAATGAGGATGTGCTATCCCGTTTGAAATAAGTTTTCTACAGGTACAACCAAACTTCAAAACCAAATCTTTATATCTATGGAAAAATTTAGTAAAGGTTTTAAGTAATTTATGGTAACGATATCCCTGGTTTAATAATTTACCAGTAATACATAGGTTTCGTTCGTTAAAATCAAAAACGTCACAACAGACACGGGCATAGCGAACAAGTTGTGAAATATAAACACCGTAAGATGGTGCCAAAGGACCATCACCATCTAAAAATGGAAAGTTAGCAATAGGGAACGAAAAATCGTCTCTTTTGTCGTAAATTTTAGTGTGGAGTTTCCCGTTTAAAACCGAAATATCTAAATCCAGGAAAGGACAGTTATTACCGAATAAATTTGATTTATTTAAAGTAAGTTCCTTGGGGTAAATTTCAGCAGTATATTGAGAAAATTCTTGATTATTTAACGAAAAAATATCATCAAGATAACGGTAAGTGTTGTTGAATTTATCAATTAAATGCAATTTCGACGGGTCTTTACTGAGTTTAGTCATAAACTGTGATTCGTAACAGTACAAAAACAAGTCTGCTATTAAAGGGGCACAATTAGTGCCCATGGGGATACCTACAACCTGTCGATAAACTTTGTTGCCGAAACGTACATAAATATTATCAAGGAGAAAATTAACAGCTTCAATCATCTCATCACACCTCCAGTAAGTATATCTAGCATATTTACCTTTCTCATTTGAGAAGAAGGCTTTAAATGAGTTGCAGCAAATATATCTACATTCAGCTTTACCAAACGACCATTTAATTAAATAGGAAAAGTTTTGTTTAATAAGATAGTGTGGAAGTGTAGTGTAAAGAGTAGAAAAATCAAAACTATTAACAGAATCAAAAGGACCATCAAAAGCACGTAATTTATCTAAAACATCCAAAGATTTTTTTACACTCCAAAAATGGTTTATACCACTTTGTTTGTTTTCAGTCCATATATTACCTTTCTGTGATTTTAAATCATCAAGATGGAGAGCGTCAATCACAACATTGTTCCTTTAAATATTCATATTGCATGTAAATGTACATCAACCCTATTCTGCAGATACGTCTGAAAACGTTGTATGCTGACAAAGACATAAATGCATTTGAACACATGTTAGGATGCAAGAGTGGAGATCGGTAGAAGAAATACGGCCCCTTTGAGAAAAAAATTATTTTGTCACGCTACGCTTGGCAGGATTTTTTTCACGATTTCGGATAATTCAATCGTTTTGACTCATATGTTTCATACAAGGGTGGATTGTTTCCCTTTGATATCCTCCTTTATTTATCCCTTTAGAAATAATGCGTCTATGTTCTGTCAAATGATTTGTTAAAACAAATTTATAAAATATATCAGCTTTATTTACTGCTTGTGATTTCTTAGAAATATACACGCCTTTTATTTACTGGGCATTAATACAATTTATTCTGTTTCGACTTGGTAAGACAAAAATAATTTGGTTTGATTGTAGTTTAACAAATAGAAATGTTCTAATCTGTTGAAAAATCAAACCAATCAACAACAAAACATAACTCCCTTTTGAAGAAAAACGGTTGTTCCTTTATGATACATATATAGATATAAAAAGATGTGGTATGAGTGCCAATAAGACAACTCTCCATCCAAGTCACATTTTATAAAAGTAAACCATTATAGGTCAAAGTAAGGCCTTTAACACGGAGCCTTGGCTCACACCGCACAGTAAGCTATAAAGGGTCCCAAAAATTAGTAGTGTAAAACCATTCAAACGGGAAAACCAACGGTCTAATCTATATAAAAACAGAATATATATATATTAAGTGTGTATATAAAGTTTTTTGTCAATCAATATTCAAATTTGTAAGTGAATAGTTTTGAGTACGAGGAGACAATATTGTGAAACAAATATTTTAACTTATTGCTTACCATATCCATGTTATCAACGGTGAATTTCGAAATGAATCTTCTAAAACATGCCCATGAAAAATTACCCACTCTTAATCTGCGTCATTTAGAAAATCTATGAAACAGTCACTAGCTGTACGATATTTCAAGGCTTGTACTTCCTATCATGATTTCCTTAATAGAGGGTTGCTGCTCACAAGGAAGAGTTCCAAGTGGTGAAGTTAAAATCATCCCTTCGTTAATTTACGGACGCCATCACGAGTTGGTTAACCGTTATGGAATATCCGTTTCACAGATGATAGCGGATATGTTCCAATTGTCGTACCTACAATCCAGTCCCCTTTTCCCCGAATGCGACTTACCGTATAAGAGTACCAACATGAGCAACATGACGGGTACCACATGTGGAGCAGGATCTGCTTACCCTTCCGGAGCACATGAGATCACCCCCAGTTTTTTGTAGGGTTCGTGTTGCTCAGTCTGTAGTTTTCTATGTTGTGTTTTGTTTACTGGTGTTTATCTGTTGGTCTTGGCGTTGTCAGTTTATTTTTGACTTATGAGTTTGAATGTCGGATCCCTTTTCGCCTCTCTTTCACTAGTAAACCGCTCACAAACAGCTTCAATATGTGCAATTGGATATGTTAAACGTGTTATTTTTTTATAACCTGAGCGAGCTCAGTAAGTAACTCTTTTCTCTTGCTTTACTTTTCATCTGCACTCTATTGTTCGACCTAATTGCTTGGCTGAAATCTCAAAGCAAGGTCAGTCACTAAATGAGTGCAGATTCTCCGGCGAGTTGGTCTTCAATAGCTAAGAATAGTTTGAGCTGAATTCCGTAAACATGCAGCCAATTCTAGTGCTTTTGCTATATTGTCCCTCTCGTTTAGTTCAGCAACCATCTCAAAATGAAAACGATAGTCCTGCCAATGACTTGTTCCGTCGAAAGTTGCTGGTTTCTTACTTCTACTGTATGTTTTGCTACTTGCATTGTTTCCCCTCAAAACCGTGCTATATCTCCCATAAATATCTCATAATCATTCGTCATACCGAATGGACCCTGGTTAAACCTTTGATTATCGCAATAACTAAGTATATCCTCACTTTGAACTTTGTTTTGCTTTGGGTAACGTTAAACATTCATATTTTAGATATAATCCTGTCGCATAGTTATTTAGTCTACATTTTCACTGTTTAGTACAAGATACAAGAAACGCATCGACTCGATAGTCAGTTATCTTTCGTCATTTAATATAATAACTGATCAACTTTCATATATCTACTGCATGAGAAGAAATGTTATCAGTTGAAACGTTGCATGCCATTCTATCATAATCCCTGTTATCAGTTTTGTGAAAAATAAGGTGAATAATAATTTGTTGTAAATGCGCTAGCGTATGGATTATATCCAAATTACGATATCAATATCCAAATAACTAAATCAATTTCATATTGAAGAAATGTAATCACTGCAGTATACAAATTGTTCGTTGTCAACATAATCCGTATGGTATTTTTATCGATAATTCGGTAGATTTTGTTATTTCCTAGTCTATGACCTTTTGTTTCACTTTAATTTTAAGGACTTTTGTATTTTTACATTTGCGATTAAAGTACTTAAAGTACTTAATCTCATTATCATTCCGTTAATGTTTTGACATAATCATCATAGATGTTGTGATAATGTCAATTGAACTAAAGGTTGAAAGACTTTTGAATATATCTCGGGTATATGAAATTAATAACAATGGCAAAATATTTTTCGGGGTATATTTTTATTAATTAAAGTTCTTATAATTGTTTCACAAAATGATACAGTAGTTTTATATTTTTTTAATACATTAATTTTCACTCTTTTTTTACGAAAAGTAACCAATACTGGATTGTGTATACATGATGGTTGAAACATACAAACATAACTACATTAACATGGACTAGTTACTTACTTGCTTAATCCTCTTCGTGCGCATTTGCACACGAGGCCACCACGAAAACCTTCCACTGTTGCCTGTCTTGTGCCTTTCTTTATGCTTCTCCCCATTCCTATGATTCTAAGTTCACTCTCTATTGTGCGTCGCCATGTCTCCTTTGGTCTCCCTCTCTTTCTTTTCCCCTCTGCTGGTGTCCAACGAAGAGCTATCTTTGTAATGTCATCTTTGTTTTTTCTTAGAACATGGCCAATTCATTTCCATCGCCTTTCTTTAATTTCTACTCTGATGTCTCTTTGTAAAGTTAGGTTGTAGAGGTCTTTATTACTGATGTTTTTTTGCCAGAAGATCTTGCAAATTTTACAAAGACATGTATTATGGAATGATGATAGTTTGTTGAAGTCAGATTTTTGATAACCCTCCATGACTCTGCACCATATAGCAAAACTGATTTCACAGTGCTATTATAGATTTTGATTTTTATGGACCTGGATATTGATGTTGTTTTCCATACTGTTCGTAGTCTGCAGAAAGAAATTCTTGCTTTGTTGATCCTTGCCATTATATCTATGCTAGTTCCGTTGTCCTGGCTGATATTGGTGCCAAGATAGGTAAAATTTTCAACTTCATCTATTTTGTTTCCTTTTAGTGTTATTGGTTGTTTTATGTTTTTTTCATTTAGGCTTATTATCTTTGTCTTTTGTGTGTTTATCTTTAAACCTACAGATAGAAAAGTCGCATTTAGTCTTGATGCTTTGTTCTGCATTTTTGTTCGATTCGTTGATAATAGGCATATAGGTCGTCTGCAAAATCTAGGTCTTCTAAGATTGTGTTCATCGACCATCTTATTCCAGTTGTTAAATTCCCAAGTGTTCTTCTCATGCACCAGTCGATGACAATGAGGAAAATAAGGGGAGAGATGAAGCATCTTTGTCATACTCCAGATTGTACATTGAACCAGGTGGATTGGGTTCCATTGTGTAGGACACAGCATCTGTATTTGTTGTAAAATAATTTGATCATGTTAATTATTTTATCTGGTATTCCGTATGTTCTCATTATTTCCCACATGCTGTCTCTGTCCAAGCTATCAAAAGCCTTTTCAAAGTCCACAAAACTTATAATGATGTTGTGTTGCCATTCTATGCACTGCTCTATGATGTTTCTGAGGTGTGAAGATGTGGTCACTACACCCTTTATTGGCTCTAAAACCTGCTTGTTCTTTCCGCAGTATGTCATCTAAAGTATATATTATTCGCTTGGCAATAACTCGAAGGAACACTTTTGCAGGTACAGATAATAAAGATATACCTCTCCAATTGTTGCAATTCTTCATATGACCTTTTTTTGCAAGCTTAACCAGTAGTCCTTCTTCCCAGTCCAAAGGTATAACTTCTTCCTCCCATATTCTACTAAATATTGTATTTAGTATTGATACTGTTGTGTCTACAGCTGCCTTTAGAAGTTCTGCACTGATATTATCTACTCCAGCTGATTTACCATTCTTGAACTTGCATAATGCTTTCTTAATTTCACCAAGTTCATTTTTTTCTTCTGATATGTCTATTTCCATTTTCGCTTCGGTGTTATCAAATTGAGCTGGTTTGTCTAGTGGTTCTTTGTTTAAAACTTCCCGAAAGTGCTCATCCCATCTCTCAAGTTTCTGTGCCTCCGATGTTTATAGCTCTCCATTTTTGCTTAAAACTGATGTGTCATCGTTGTTACTTTTCCCACATAGCTGTTTGGTGATCTTATATACAGTGCTTAGTTCATCATGTTTGCACGCCTCTTCTGCTTCATTGGACAATCCTTCAATATATTGCAGTTTGTCTACTTTTGCTTTTTTTCTTAACTTCTTTATTAAGCTCTGAGTATTCTATTTGTAGCTTTACTTTCAACCTTTCTGATCTTGTCTGATTGCACTTACCTTTTGTGAATCTTCTCTTTTCTATAACATTCCAGGTTGAATCTGAAATCCACCTTTTCCGTGTCCTGTCTCTAAGTCCTAGTGCATTAGCAGCTGTATCACTAAACTTAGTTTTTACTTTGTTCCAATGTTCATTTAGATCAGGACCAATGTTGTCGTTGTTTTCACTGATATTTTGTAATGTTTGGTATTGGTTTCTTATGCTGATGTTAAATTTTTGTCTTATCTGATTGTCTTCAAGGCGGTGGATGTTATATGCTTTTCTGTTATTTTGTGGTCTGACTACCTTTCTCAGTTTAAGTTTTATTTTTCAAAGTAGAAGATGATGGTCACTTCCACAATATGCTCCCATTTTGACACAGACATCTATCAGAGACTTTCTCCATCTTCCATTTACAATTATGTGGTGTATCTGGTTTTGGTCTCTGCCATTTGGTGAGTTCCATGTAAGTTTGTGAATGTCCTTGTGTGGAAATAAGGATCCTCCGATAACTAAATCATTCAAGCCACATAAATCTACTAAAAGTCCACCATTTTCATTGCATTTTCCACAACCATGTCTGCCCATTATTCTTTCCTTACATGAGTTGTCTGCCCAAATCTTAGCATTGAGATCACTAATTACAAGACATAAATCATGTGCTGGTACTTTACTGACAAGCGATTGTAATTTGTCATAAAACTTATTCTTGTCCTCAATACTAGCTTCGTTGGTTTGCGCATAGCATTGAATCACTGTTAGTTTTGAAAATTTTGAGTAGAATCTTGCCAAAATTAGCCTTTCATCAACTGGTTGCCATTCTAGAAGAGCTCTTTTTGCTTCTTTACTCAAAACTAAAGCAACTCCCTCATAGTGTTTGTTGTCTGTTCGTCCTGAGTACAGTATGGTCTCACCTGTGTCAGTTGTAATCGATCCGTTGTTTAACCATCTACATTCACTTACACCTAGTATACTGATGTTATACCTTCTCATCTCATACATGGTCCGCACATTCTATGCCCCTATGCTGAGAACCGTTTTTGGCGTTAAGAGTCCACACTTCTTGCCCCTAGCTGCATTTCTGCTTTCACTAGACACATTCATTGGGTCATCTGTATGACGTATGTCCTCGTTCACGCAATTCGGTGTTTCTTTTGGTGTGGTTTCCGTAATCAGCTTTTTTTTACTCTGCCTGGTGATTAGCCATGCGAGAAACCTACTACCTGCAGGATGGAGTTTTGCTGTCAGGGTTTTCCTTCCCATAGACGATTGCCTACCATGGCCGACGGGTTCCATCTTCCCGGCTTTTCTTTCTGGGTCTACTCCCATAGCCTTTGATCTTCCCAGATCTAACCACAAGGCAGTGGTACTATTTACCCATAGTTGGGACAAGGTTGATGAGTGCAAGGGCGTGTCCACACGCCTTTGGGCCTACACACTGCATCTCTAGGGCCTTGTTGCTCCGAGATCCTCTACAATAATGCCTAGGATGCACGATCCTAGTTACCATGTGCTGTCGCGGGGAGGCATTGTAGAAGTCTTAAATAGTGTAGAGGCTATGAACTGGCAGGAAAGACTTACACACTCGGCTTTCTTTTCACCTACAGAGCAGGCTACCCAGCGGTGATAAGGAGCCTATGGCTCTAACCACACTAGACGCTTACACAATCCTGTGGTACAAACCACCAGTTAGTCGATTATTTTTGTCAGATGTTATTTTCACTTTTACATCTGTGTCGAGTTGTAAATTTCAGGGTTGACGACAGTCTTTGTGTACACTCTGCACAGTGTAAATGGACGTTAATTCATAGTGAGGGTACTTGACCCCTAGCAAAATCAGTCTTTTAAAACATTTGGTTTTAATGTCATATGTTAAAAAACATAAGTAAACGTGGTATGATTGCTTATGAGACAACTATCCATCAAAGTTCAAAAATAAAGGGATGTAAGCAATTAAAGGCAACCGTACGGCTTTCAACAATGAGAAAAACCCATACCGTATAGTCAGCTATAAAAGGCCCAAACATAAAAAATATGAAAAAATTCAATTGAGAAAACTAACAGCCCAATTTAAAACAATTTACAAAAAAAATGCATCAGACAGTCATGAACTTGACGAACCAACGACAACCACTGAACTAAAAGCCCCTGAATTCGGACAGGCACATAAATAATAGATAATGTTTGCCCCTCTCGTTGATTTGTGCAGAATTTTCTATAGACTTGGGACGATTTAAAATTTGAAATATCGTGTAGACACATGTATACTGATTGTACACGTCTTTTGTTACTACTGTAGGTGGGGTTCTGTCTTAATAACGTATACGCAACATCTAATTTTGTCCATATGTTAGATTTGAAAGTCCTATGAAACTTCAAATTAAAATAAAATGAAATATGTTTTATTTACTGGAATGGCTAAGTTTTACTATAAAACGAATGTACGTGAACTTTCCTGTTAAAGCAAATCTTTTATATTATCACAATCTTCATAAATGTACTGCTATTGAATTATGGTCTTTCCATACAGTAATTCGCCGATATTTTACCGTCTGGAGTGACCTTATCTACGAAACTTTGTTAAAACTTCGTTAAAACTTCGGTCATCGTACAGCGCAAGTGCGCAAACGTGAACAGGAAAGTAAATAGTAATTACTGATTTTTGTAGAGTTACCCGTGCATTCAGTATGTTCATATGCACTTTATCGTACACCTTAGGACCCAATCACCAGCTTTATAGATATAATGTGTATGAAAAGCGTTCATAAAAATAATATCTATAAAAAAGCTAATTATGTCCGAAAATGTTTCCATGAAAAAAACTCTTTTCGGTTTGCTTATTACATGTAGTCAAACTTGACTCTTCCGAATCGTAAATAAAATTGAGAATGGAAATGGGAAATATTTCAAAGAGACAACAAGCAAACCAAAGAGCAGACTGTATATTTAACTATAAGGAAGATTGCCGCGGTATGAGCGGCATGAAAATGTAAATTTTCGTTGCTTTCACCACGCTACTACGTCCTCATTACGCTTCTACAACGATCCCGCTACGATTATACCACGTTCTCACCGCGCTTATTCTGCGACCTCTCTACGCTTATCAAGATCTTTCTACGCTCATCACGTTCTAACTACAACCATAACACGAGTTATCCGATTGCAACACGATCTTACCACGCTTCTACCTCGACTATGGCATGTTCTTACCACGATTGTACTACGTTCAAACCGCGATCTTACTACGTTCTCAGTAATAACGTCAACACCGTGTCCTTCCTTCTTTTTCTGACTATAAATACGTTGATTTCTCGGAAACAATACAGTCATACCATCAAAATCTTCTAGAACACGTTGGTGTGGTGGTAGGTGTTGATGTAGAGGCAGAGGCAGAGGGAGCTCTGATAGTAACGAATCCTGATCAAGCAGCGATGTCGGACCGACCAATCCAACCCAAATTTCAACCTATTGCTGGTCCATAAAGCTCAAATGACGATATTTAAGTAAACGATAGCAGAGATGACACAGATCTGTCATATAGATATAGGAAGATGTGGTATGAGTGCCAATGAGAAAACTTTCCATCCAAGTAATAATTTATAAAAGTAAACCATTATATGCCAATGTACGGCCTTCAACACGGAGCCTTGGCTCACACCGAACAGCAAGCTATAAAGAGCCCCAAAATTACATGTACTAGTGTAGAACCTTTGATACGGGAAAACCAAGGGTCTAATCTATATAAAAAACGAGATGCATGGTTGAGCTGTTAGAGAAAATGGACAAGAAGTCCTAATTACATATAAACAAACAAAACCTTGAGAGATTTAATACATTTTATGTGAAAATGACAATGACAATGATGGTCGTAGTATGAACGTAGTCAGGTCGTAAGAAGAGCGTGATGAGGACGGCAAGGATGTGCTAGAATTGTACTATGGTCGTGAACAGCGTGGTATAGACGTAGTAGAAGCGTAGTTGGGTCGCGGTGAGAACGTGATTGTCGTAGTGAGGTCGTAATATTGTCGCTTTCAGATCGTAGCGCAGTCTCTCCGAATAGAATCACGCTTTCGCTGCGCTCTCGCTACGATTGTACAGCGACCTTTGCGATCTTACTACGATCTTAGTGCGCTCTCACTACGCTTCTACTACGACCTGATTTCGCCACGACCGCACCACGATTGTTTTGAACATGTTCAAAGTTGGCCACGCTCATCACGATCTTGAAGACCTCATCACGACCGTGATACGACCTTACTTTGATATACACGATCGTACTACGATCATCGAAATTTGCATTTTTTTCACAAATCGTAGTGCGATCGTGGCCTAGTGGGAGTGCGGTATTAGAGAATTAGTTGACCCCGTCAAAAACCACATTTGTTCAGTCGACACAAGAACCTTGAAATAATGAACACAGAGCACAGGAACATCTGTATCGGAACACCTGACTATGATTCGTTCCATTATATTCACCTGCTGAAAGATTTTATCAGAGTGTAGAGTCTGGGAGATCGATTACATGCTCATTAGAGAGTTGTCTGGATTGGAAAATGCACCGGCAAGAACTAAACATTTATTTTTCTCCTGGAACATATCAGACAAATTGCTGCTCAGATAATCACCAAGGAAAGTAATCAGAGCTTGCTTGATGGAAATTTTTTCCAGTCTTCAACAGTTCGGCCTTCAGCGATATGATAAACTTTTGGGTGGTTGTTGTTGTCGATCGTCTATGACGCTCTGCTGATTTTATTGAATGTTCAGTGTCATTGCGATCGAAGACATCAACAACCTTGTCTGTGAATCGAAAGCATGATTGTACCTGCATAATGTAAGATTTGGCCAAGTCTAAAAATGTGGACATCCTTTTAACATCAAAAGACTGAACTAAGCTCATACCATCTCTTATTAGTACGGTAGCACTTTGGTCGAATGGAGGAATGTTAAGGACTGATCCTACTAAATTTTCCAATTCATGGGCAAGATCAGACTTTTTTGTCTTCCTCATAGTTCCATCGTCATGAAATAATGCAGTGGGAATGGGACAAATTGGATAGGACAAAACAGTTTCCACAGATACGTCATCACTACATTTAGTTAGAGATAGTGCACGTCTAAAAACAAGCTCGGGATTTCAAATGACCTTTTGCAACTTGCCCAGATTTGCATTTTAGTTGTACTTTGGGGTTCATATCTTCAAAGGTCTTCAGTCCTGATCTTTGGATTGGATGGTAAAAGCTACATGCCTTGTCTGTTGATAGAGATGACTCAACAAATATCTTCATTTTAGTTCTTCCAGTTTCAACTGATTTTAACAGTGAATCTTCAATGTCGTGACTTGCATGGAGACCAGTTGAATTGTAATAAGCTGACGGGGGTGATTATCAACGTCAAATGGATTTGTCATATTTTCTGTTATATAAATAATTAGATCTTGTACATGTTTTTCATCCCTTTTCATTGCAGCTGGTTTTGCTTCATCGTGACATTGGTCATAAACCTGGACAAGACACGCACGTGCTCTCATTGCCGATGTTATCTGACTAAGCACATGCCTTGTAAGATTCCATCTTATCAATGAAGCCTTCTTCCTTGTTAAACCAACAATGCCACCGTCTCCTTTTGAATCTTTTATCAATGTTTTTCTGTCGCCATGTCGCTCCAAATGCCATTGAACGATCCAATTTTTTGATTTTCCAGATGCTCAGTTTCACCATTTATCTCCTCACATACCTGGAATACCGCTCTTGCCATTGAATGGAAAGTATCCTTTCCATCAACTGTTTCTGCATTGATGTCGACATTATCAGCTCCTTCATGTATGACTGAGACTGCCGTTATATTGGCGAATTCCACTGGGAATGTCTGTATTGTTTTGAACTTGAGATAATTCAGAGCATGCAAGGCTTGTAAGGTATCGCCTTACCTCATGATATGATGCACAAAGTCCATGCGAATGTAATGTCTCGATCAAAGCTTTCGAACCATGCATGTGATGTAATTGTAATGCAAGGCCAATGTAAAGGGGTGATAAAGCTTTTTTGTGCAATGAAACTATGCATTCAGATAAAACTAAGCTTTTCCTTATACTTTAAATGGAATGTCAGATAAATGGTTTTTTTATCTACTTGGCTGTGAGAGTCATCGATAAGTCAATTTATAAAGCCAGTCAAAACAGAAGGCACGGTCTCTAGAGATTTCGATAAAGACATTTCATCAACTGAAGGATAAGTATCCATAGCGACAACGGCATTTTTAATCTCACGTCTGAGCATTGAAGCAGCTAAAAATAATATTTGATTTTCGTCGGTTTGATCGTTTTTGAAGTGCACGCAGACATCTGCAGTTTAGTGAACTTTGTTTCGGCCGTGAAACGAATAGCAGTTCTAACTGCCTCGGGCAATGTGAGATAACTACTATATACGAGGTTAGACTCCCCTTGGCCGTGATTTACATCAACCACAATATGTTCTCGAAAGTGATTTTTTTAATCTGAGTTGAAGTCTATAAGAAGTGTATTTAGATGATACGTCTTATGGCAGAAATGATTTATATTTAGAAAGGAGACAAGACAAGTAGAACAACATTTTGTGAACGAACAATTCTTCGCTTATAGACTCAAAAAATGAGGTAAATGCTTTATCGTACATGATACCAGTATTATTTTCATTGGTTTCTGCTTTAATTTCTTTTTCTCGCAAAAGGTATTGTGTTATGCAACCAGAGTGATATAAAGCATTTGATGTGAAATCTTTATCTGCAATTAGAAAGAGCATTTCATTGTCAGCATGTTTAGTTGCTGGTAAGGATATTTGGAGATGAACATGAACTTGCAGTTTCTGCTTGAGACTGCTGTTGCTGGACTTTTGCAGCAGATATACGACTTGATGGAGACGGTAGGTTGTGTTTGCTTGTATAAAACCTGTAACAAGTTTTGTGATATTTTATGTTGTTCATAATAATGTCATCTAATGTATCAACCTCACTAAAAAACAACCTAAACACATCATCTTGTCTTTGCCTTACAGCATTCATTAAGATTGTAAAACCTCTATCAGTTGTCATACTGAGAGTACCAGGACTAAATTTTGTATATATGCCAGACGCGCGTTTCGTCTACAAAAGACTCATCAGTGACGCTCGAATCCAAAAAAGTTATAAAAAGCCAAATAAAGTACGAAGTTGAGGAGCATTGAAGTGCAGTCTGCTGCTTACATATCACATGCCAATATCGTTAGTAATGCTTAAAATTGTCTTTCGTTAACACATATACGAATATTTATTTAGTAATATGTTTAAACATGACTTGTGTTTTGGCAACTTAAGGGAAAACGGTACTATTTATTCTGCCATAGGCGACAATATTAACATTTTCTAAATTTACCACTTTTTAAGATAAAACAGTTATATGTTGTGTAAGTACTTGATTATTGTGTTTTAAAAATTAAAGCCAAATAGTATCATGACCAACTTCCAATGGAGCTTGTTTATGTTATCCATGCCCACCGTCATTTTGCACCAAATTTATGAAATTTTGCAAGTCTTTTCGAATAATTCTCTAGAAAATATTTCAATAGGTTTCAAAATTTATATTGTAAATATACGCACTGCAGTTATTCATAGATAAATAAAAAATATATTGTACCCTTACATCCAATCACAACGCTCCTAATTTGACTTCCTTCACCTGCCTTGGGTACACAAAAGCCTAATGCTGGGAAAATTATATACTACCGTTTCCCCTTAAATGTTACCTGTGCATATTAGGTAACAGTTTTGTATTACAACTCCAGTTTCCGGTGCATGTCAAAACATGGAGGGAAAGAAAATAGTCCATTTTTTCTGAATTTTCTTCTGGACTCAATTTTTTTCTGTTTGAGTATAGGTTTATGCTGAATTGAAACATATATATAGATTTAAAAAAAATCTTGCATCTCTTTGGGGATATCAATCCTGGAAAGTGGAAGGATTTCATGTTTACTGGAAGTGGTGCGGTCTAGTGAAAACAGCAAACAGAAAGTAGAAAAAAAATGTTTTGACTTCAGGGTTACGTTACTTTTTATTCTCCGTGGCATGACCCACTTTTTTTCGATTAAATCACAATTTCACATTAGTACATACATGATATGAACATGAATTTTTTTTTCTATGTAGCATTTTTTTATTTTTTTTATTTTCAAAGATCAGCTGTTTAGCATGTAAGCCTATGGAGCAGTCAATTACAAGACTGCAACCATTAGATACTCGATTTATATAAATTTTGAGCGTCTCGGATAAACACGATATAGATCCGGAATACCGTTTAATAATGCAGAAAAATCGTCAAACATTTATTATCCATCATTGAGCTTCGATATGTGTCGCAATCTTTTCAAGGTATATGGAATTTATAAATACAAAACATATGAGAGTTTTAATAAGTCATTGACACTGACAATCTTAAAAAATATGGTATTTTTTTACATTTTAGGGTTGGTCTGACAGATGCCTCTGAATTAACTAATTTTTCATAAAATCTTCTTTTTTTTTGGATTCGATGTCTTTTTAAAATGTAGTCAAAGCTATCTTAGATAAAAATGAATAATATATTCACAACAATGCCGATATATGCAATGTTAAAGGTCACCGTATAATCCGAAGTATTTCGACATGTCTACAGTGACGTTACGCACGGTATTGCGTCAATACCGTGTAATCAACCAGGCCACACTAATAAACAGCTTTTCTATAAAAACTGTTAAGTTCTATAAAACTTAAATCCATAGACTAGACAGGTAAATACTATTCCGAAAAAAAGTACAAAATGTTTTATCATATTTTACTATTGTCTAAAATAAGGACAACATATTGACAAAACGTCAAAATATGCGTGTCAGACGTAACAGTCTATACGCATAAGAACTTTAGCAGGGGTGTTGTGTTCTTCAAAACAGTGTTATATCCACGAAAATTCGAATGAATGATATGTTTTATATATAAAGTAGTACAATATTACTGAACATGCGTTCCTGTAACGACAAACGCTAATTTTTGGCAAAAGCAAATAGTGTTCATTATGGTCAGATTTTGGAAAATGTTAAGTTATCAAAATTTATAGATTTTAAATATAAGATTACATGATATTTTGTTTGTGTAAATTAGGCTCACAAAAGTACATACATACACCATATCAAAATCGAATTTTTTCAGCACTCACACTACATATAAAAATGCAACGACTTCTGGCAATTGTTTTGCAAGATGTCCAATGTCGGATTTCGCCGCTTTTTACAAATAAATTATCATTTGCGACGTAATTTATTGACAATTTAGATTAGTTGCATGCGAAATAGTGCTTTTCCGTAATTGTACTTTAACTTTACAAAACAGCTACTTACTTTTTGATAATTTGCGTAGTCAAAACCTCTTCGTTTTAAAAGAAATGAAATGTCTTGCAAGTTTGTCCACTGGACGATTTTCATACGTTTTCAACATTGTCGATTCGGGGTACGCTATTTATGGTGGATGATCTGTATATATTTCCTCAAATATAATTTTCTTGATAGTCAGATACTAACAACAAGACCACAAAGTATAAAAAAAATTCCGATGACTGGTGTTGTTCGTTTAGATGAGGTTCTTAAGTTGTGGAAAAAGTTTGGCATCACGAGAGGATAAAAAATCATCTTTTTCAAATTTGCGAAGCGTAAAACCGCGATTTTTTTTTAATTTCTCTGCAATAAGATTCAAATGCACAGAACTTGAAAGTGAAATTAAAATTAGGCCTGAAGCGTAGCCATATACCTCTCCATATCATACAAAGCTTGTAAACATATGAGATGAATTATAGTTAACCTTTTTTTCTGACAATCGTTCCATTTCTTTATCTAATTGTACCGCTATTAAAGAAAGTAGAGTGACTCTTTTAAGCAAGACCCGTTTAACTTGTAATTCCCGACAAACTTTGTATATTAAAGCAAAATATATATCTTTCTCCTTTTCTGATCTAAATGGAAAAACATTGCATTTTATTACGTTTTATGTCAAATGGTCTCTGGTAGAGAGTTGTCTCATTCTCACTCATCATACCGTATATATCTTCTTATTTCATATAGACGTATGCATTACCCACATACGATATATTTTGTTGTGTGTTGCTTACGTTAATTTCAGTGGGAAATATTCCATGCATATTCAGTACAACCAAATATAAGAAGTATCCGGCATATTACTGTGCAATACAAAAATTGCAAGCGAAATAAAAAACTTATTCCAAATATAAATAATCGCCGTAAAACGTAAAAATTTGACGTTACCATTTGAGACGCAATATCGTGCTTAATGTCCTGTGTTCTCGTGAGATTTGCAAGAAACGTGACCATAGGGAACTTTGACGACCCCCCAAATCGTATGCTCTAGAAGTTTTTTCATTCAAGTGATACCTAAATTAGCTGTGTGTTAGATAGGTGCATTAAAAACCTTAACGAGAGGCTTTTACTCAAATCGGCGCTCGCCTTTTTAGTTTCGGAGGATAAACTAGTGGGTTTCCCCAACTATTTTTTTAACAGAAATTCCTTGGTTTCAGTCTATGAAAGAAGCGAATCGATAAAAACTTTTCTTATATCAACGAGCGATATTGTCTTATATCAACGAGTTGCATTGTTGGAAATTTCAGACGAATGTTAGCATACGAAGAAAAGCAGATTTCTCGGTATAAAGTAATGACTCTTTTCTTAAAACAGGGTGACATTTAACACGACATAGGTCTGCTGTATAATTTTCATAAATTATTTTATGTTATAACAAGCAAGGTGTACTTAAACGAGAAAATTGAATTGTTGAATAAATGAAACATAAATGCACGATTTATCATTTGTAGATGTACATATTCAATAAATATCTTGCAGTAAATTCAGTGGAATGCAATTGAGATGAATTCAATCGTTTGCTAAGCCAAAATCACCTATAAGTCAAAGATACTGCTATATTTTATTATATCAATGCGATGTTTGTCTTATATCATAGCGATGTTTTTTTAATATCAAAAATTTATGAATGCGATACTTTTCTAATATAACTGCTATAGTTTTTCTAATATAAAATGAATACGATGACACGTCACAATGCATGTCAAGAAAACTGCAAACATAATTCACAAACTTAGTTCATGACCGGCTTAATGTTTGAGGATCAATATCGCTAAAATGTCGTATCCGTAACAAAATTAACGCTTACATGAACTTATCATTGTTGCTTGACCCTATTGATAGTTGAAAGTGTTAACAACCTGTTCAGTCTATTGTTTTCAATCACATGGTTTAACCGACTTATTCTATTTGAAGTGATGATGCAATGGCGGAATTTAAATGCGGTTGTAAATAGTCTACCGACCTATTAGATTCTAATATAGGTCCAGTGGGGGATCCAGGGGGGGGGGGGGGGGCGGAAGTTTGAAAACCCTTTTTTTTTGGCCGATCAATGTATTTGAATGGGGACATATGGTTGGAACCCCCCCCCCCCCCCCCCCCCCCCCCCCCCCCCTTTATCCTGGGAAAAGGCTGAATCCGCCCTTGAGGTCACACTGCTATAGCCTATCCACATGGGTAATATCGAAATAGACAAAAAATATCATTACTGAAAAGAAAAAAAACATTCATTCAAACAATTCAATCCAATACAGCTCAAAATAACAATGAATATTCAAATGGTAAAATAAATATTCCAAACAAATTAAAATGTACAAATGCTGATGTCCCGAACTTTGAAGATACCAACTGAGTAGCCTCAGACTATAAATTGAACAACTTCAGATACAACGAAAATCAAAAATCTTGTCAAACAGAAAATGTACATAGAAAAAAAATATTGTGAAGGAAAACAGTTCTTTTTGGATATCAAATATTTTCCCCCTTTTTAAATCGATATCTCTCTCTCTATATATATATATATATATATCTTTATTCTCATAAACCAAAGTACAATGGTACAGAGACATATACAAATAAATTAACATAGTATAAATTTTAAATACAAATGTAAAATAGAGACATAAAGTGATTACCCAGGAGATTCTAGGCATTTAAAAATAATTCTTATAAACTTGCACAGATTGTTTAGTTCAGACGGGTTGCTACTATTCATTAGACCTTGAAATTTTAAAATATTTGGTCTGTTTATAAAATGATGCTTTAGTAGCAGTTGTCTACTATCGTCCATTGCCGAGCATTCTAAAATATAATGGAACTCGTCGCCAATGTCACCGGAATTGCACAAAGTACAAATACGATTTTCTCTCTGAATGTTTTGCCATCTACCAATTTCGATAGGAATTTTTGTGTTCAACGTTCTAAATCTACAAAAAGAAACAATATTTTTGTCATCAAAATAAACAGATTGTTATTTCTGCACATTTCTAAAAGTAGATTTCCAAAGTGGGTTTTTGTCTTGTCGCAACTATTTCTAATACGTAGCATATGAAACTTGTGTAAATTGTTTGAAATATTAAAATTATCTGATGTGTCATGATTGGTATTTGTTATTTCATAGAAGTCTAAATTGGCAGCAGTTCTGCTGTTAAAATCACCAGTAAGCAAAATAGACTCATGGTTGGGTGAAAATTTTAGAAATTCTTGTTCAATTATATTTATTGCATCTGGTACCTTATAAGTAGAATTTTCGGGTGGTATGTACAGTGTACCAATCATAACATCTTGTTTCTGTTTTAAATAATTGGCTGAAATTTTAACCCAAAATACTAAATTACTCTCGGATTCTATTGTTTGCACATAATTTTCTAATTCATTTTTATATCCAAATGCAATACCACCTGATTTGACTTTTGATTTAGTTTTTCTATTTTTCAATTTAAAAGTATAACCTGGTATATCAACATTATCAAAATCATCAGTTTTTGTTTCTGTCAAGCAGATAAAGTCATAACATTTAATGAGTTCTGTAAATTCGGGATATTGCATTCTGTTCATAATCCCACAACAATTGAGCAACAATATATTTAAGTCTAATGAACTGTTAACCTTTTTAGAATCTCCATTGGAATACTAACTGTATGGGTTAGGAGTCGAAGATATGCGTCGGCGTCGTTTCCGGTCTTGATGGTGGTCCGGTGTGCGCGTTTGAGATGTGAGACTGTCAGTGGGTTCAATTTCCGAAATTTGGTCGTTGTACATTTCACCATCCACATACAAAATGTCTCTTACTAACTTAACAGTGTGTCCTTCTTCGCGTTTCTGTTTCATAATTGGGTATAGGCTTTTGCGTGCTTGTTCAATTATGTCAAGAAACTGTTGATTTACACCAAACGGTTTTCCTTTAAGCCTGTACGTATTTGAAAGCGATCGTGCCAGATCTTTGTAATATAGAAATCTTGCCACAATCGGTCTAGGGCGTCCGCGTCTACCTGGTTTGGCACCATATCCAAATTTGTGGACATTGCCGAATTCTATCCTGTGTGTTACATGTAGGAATTGCTGTATGAGATCTCTGATAACTTCTTCAGTGTTTTCTCCTTCGGTTTCCGTCAAACCAGTAAACACCAATTAAGTTATTCTTCATTGATCTGCATTGAAGGTCAATAACGGTGCTCTGTAGATTTTCATTTTCTTGTTTTGCGTTTATATTGACGACTGTTTTAATTTCATTTCTCAGCTCCAAAGTGTTATCTGCAAGGTCATTTGCTACTTTACTAATGGATGATTTAACCGATCTTACATCTTTAACGTTGTTTTCGTGATTTACCTTGAAATCGTCCATGAAGTCGCTAATTCCCTGTAGGTTATTATTAGCATCAGTTTGATTTTTTTTCATATTTTTAACTTTTTTATTTAGTTCAGTGTGATCATGTTTTAATTGGGACATTTTTCCATCGTTGCTATCACATTTACTTTTTAAATTTTTAATTTGACATTCAGCTTCTGCAACTTTTGAGTTCATTTCTGTGAATTTTGATAATAAATTTGTCAAAGTTCTGTTCATTTGATTAACTTGTGACATTCCCTTTTCGATAGTTGTAAGTCTCTCATTCATACCTATCATTAATTGATAGACATTTTCTAAAGTTACACTTTGTTCAGGTTGCCCGTATAGAACATCTCTGCTGGTATTTAACATTTGGGAGGTATTGACATTTTCTTCGTTCATTTTTATCCACTCGTATAGAGCCTCAAATGGTTTTCCGACACTTGACTACAGTTCAGTTTAATGTCCAATACCCCCGGGTTACAGGTAAATTGTTATGGTCTCTGGATTTTACGTATGTTATGAATGAAAGAATATATCACACAAATTTAGAAAATAAATCTGAAAATGTCATTTTCTATTACTAAATCAGATAAATTATCTGGGCGGAAGGTCCCACAACTAAGCATAAATTGAAGCATCTATGAATTATCCATAATTACACATCATATATAGCAAATAATTGACTTATCTGAGGAGCGAAAATTTTTACGTCTCCATCTTACATTCTATGAACATAATCAGCTCACCGCGTGGACGCTCTTTTGCATCGCGATGACCGTGAGAGCATTCCGATGTATTGTTGCCACAGATATTTGACTTTCGTTTTTGACAAGTAACCGATCGTATGAATACGCGAACATTTCTTAGTGCAAAATAACAATCCGTATCGCTTGTTATAAATTTATTTCTTCAATGAATACTAAAAAAATGTTTCGAAAACAAATAAATAAAATGTAAATGTCTGTTGACGTTAGAAATGTGTATATATCTATTCTATATTTATAAATTTAGATCGTGCAGTGCTGTTTATTTGGTATTTTTATTGACGTAATCGTACTTGTACCATCATAACTGTCGTTACCGTTAAAGCTTTAGAAGTGTACTAGTTCATATTGCACTTAAAGCTTTAGAAGTGTGCTAGTTCATAGTACAAAACATTCAGCACCCAAATGACGTTTTTGGAGGACTGGAAAGCAGTTATTTATAAGGGGAATTTTAAAGATTTATAGATACTCAGACCTTCTAAAATTCAAACTGACCATTATTCCGTGCGTTCATCGTGTATCGTGCGTGTATCGTGCGTGTACCAATCGTGCGTTCATCATTCATCGTTCCGTGTATTTTACGTGTAACGTGCGTGCATCGTGTATTCTTAATCGTGTATCGTGCGCTCATCAATCCTTCATTCTTAACCGTGTATCGTGCGTGTATCGTGCGTTCATCAATCATTCATTCTTAACCGTGTATGGTGCGTTTGTCAATCGTGTATAATTGTGTATATCAGATAACGTGCATTTGTCAAACGTTCATCTCTAATTGTGTAACGTTCATACATTGCGGTTTTTATATGATAGTCGGGTATAGAGCTCACCAAAGCTTTTATTTTTTCTCACGGTTATATATATATACAACTCGTCTAAACATCAACCTAACAATGTTAGATCCGTAAATTTGCTTTCACAAATTTTTTGTTCTTCCTTCGCCAGGATTCGAACCCATGCTACTGAGATACCGTGACACCAAATCGCCTGCACTGTAGCCGTCCCGCTAGACCGCACGACTATATATGTTCCGACTTTAAATAAAATTTACAGTCATACATGTACTTACTTTCTTGTGAACACTTAATTAACTTCATCGGATATAACGTTCATACAGATTCATGACTTTTTGTGTAAATATTTTATCATCTGTAAATATTTCGTGGTTATATAATGAAGGTAAAATGAGGTAAACTATTTAAAGAAATAAATTTTAATATTTCATATACAAATGTAAAACTAAGTGAATCTATGTAATTGTAGAAAATTACTAATTCTTGTATAAAGCTTTTTGTATAAAAAGATATAATTAGAAAGTCTTTAATGTTATGTAACTATTAATATATAAGTATGAGATGTGAAATTCTTCCTATTTGACACTTAGCGACATAAATAAGGTTTGACAGCTTAAACTCTTAGAAGTATTTCCTTTCGCAAATATATCTAATTCTTTTCTATTGTTCACCTAGAATTCTATCTAACCAAATAATCGAATTTCCGTAATGGTCGTAAAAAATAGTAACCCCAAATTATGTAAAAATGTGAATTAGCTAAAAGAGGTCTAACCAATAGAAACTGTTCTTATAAAAATATGTATTCTAAAAGTCATTTTGATTGGTGAATAAAACAAGTCCAACCAGCACGTGTTCTTAGGGTTTGAAATAGGAAACCCTAAGGAATCAAACATTAATTTACTCGTATGGTTGGACTTGAAATAAACATATATCGACATCTTTAAATAAAATTGAGAATGGAAATGGGGAATGCGCCAAAGAGTCAACAATCCGACCATAGAGCAGACAACAGCAGAAGGTCACCAACATGCAGGTCTTCAATGCAAAGAGAAATTACCGCACACGGAGGCGTCCTTCAGCTGGTCCCTAAATTTTATTCACCAGGTTCGTAAACTTATAATTTTTGTTAATTGGAATATTAAACGTAACCTTAACAACGTTTTAATGTAAAAGTTTTATAACATAAATCTTTCTTTATTAAAGTTACCATTGATATCATGATAAACGATTTTAATTAATTGATAAAGTATTTTGATAATTGTTAATTCAAGTTAATTTTAAGAACCAAACTCTTTTATTTCATATTAATGTATAATTTAATTAATTTACTCGTATGGTTGGACTCGAAATAAACATATGTAGACATCTTTGTTTTATTCACCAGGAGGCCTCGGAAGAACCCGAACGACAGTCCCCCAAATTGTCGTGGTTAATATAGAGACCACAGACATGTAAAGAGTCCAACAACACATAAAACCCTTTAGCGGGAGAGGGGAGGCAACTGCCTTAGTCTGCGGTTCCCCCCTCTTTCCCGCATAACAGTTATTCAGTGAATCTTGGCTGGGACTGATACATTTTGATATAATGATATAAGAAAAGGTAACAAAAATGCAGAGGGTTTTTCAGGGGGCCCGCCCCATCCCTTTTCGGAAAAGAAAAATGGTTGATTTTATTGGGAATCATGTACGTACAAACAATAACATGATACTGACATTTCTACGATAGAAGAGTTAAAATTGAAATTTCTATTCAACTGAGCGAAATGGACTTAAAAATATACTGCTGGCCAACTGTTATTTGTTAAAAATATTCTGTCAATTAAAAACAAAAGTGCTTTTGCAAAATTTATAAGCTCCACTAAAAAAATAGAAACTGGAAAGTATGAAAAAAAAAGAAGTCCACGAGACGACATGTGTTGTAGCTCTACTATTGAAGATGAACTTCATGTCATTCTAAAATGCCCATTATATGTTTTAAGACAAATATTATACATTTTAATGAACATTTTAACCTATAATTATATGATAGCGAAAATTTATATTTTTATTTAATAACGGCAATGTTGCTGTTATAGTCGCATAAAACATCAACAATATTTTACTGAAAAGAAACTATTCAAATCCTTGGTTCAACTAGGCTAGATTATAATTCTTCGCTTATTTGGCAAATTCATATGCTATTAAGATATTCTCAAATATTTAAGTTTAAATTTGATAAATACCATTATAAATATCACTTTTGTCTTAGTTTCTGATGGTCACATGCACGTAATGTTATTCCATTGAGAAAATACAATAAACAAGATTGTCTGGTAAATGTGGATTGTGGATTAAAATGTTAAATGTCAAACTTGAATTAACAAATTAAACTGAGGCGAATTAACAAGATTTTTTCAAGATTCAAGATTTTATTCATAACCTCAGACAAATACTTGTGTACAAGAGGACAATATATACACACATATTAAGATAATACATAGCGAGACAGGACAAACGAAACACAAATACAAAGTATATTTTAAAAGACAATTGGTATAATTAGATTAAGTATTTTATGATTTTCTTCACGAAAATTGATAATTTCCTTTGAACTTGTACGTTACATATAGACAACAAGCCAGTGAATTTGTTCTTGCTTGGATTCATTACATAGTAATTTGGTATAAACTTTGTTCTAAGAGCAGAAACATCAGCATTTTTACAGGTAAACAATATATGAAACGCATCCCCTATTCCCTCATTACATAATGTACATATTCTATTTTCCCTCGCGATCCCCGCCCATCTACCCGTCTCAATAGGTAACTTCAAATTCGAGCATCGAAGTTTAGATATGTAATATCTGTCCTTGGGTAATAATCGCAATAGATACGGTTCCAAACCAAACTCAAGTTTGAATAAAGAATAGAATTCACCCCTAGATGCATTATGTATCTGCGAAAACCAATGCTGATAGTACTGATCTGTTAATCGCTGTTTAACCATACTTTTTAACCAATCAATATTTACAACTAATTGATCGTTCCATATAAAACTAAGACCTGTATCATCAAATATAGATTTTACATATTGAATCCATTTAAATTTGGTAGGATTAGTTTCATGTAGTTTAATCATAAGTCTTAGAAGGATATTTGACAGTTTGCTCTCTGTTTTAATAGTTGTGCACCAAAATGATGCCATCCTAAGTTTTATAGAGATATCTAACGGAACCCGACCTAATTCCCCGTAAACCATAAAATTTGGTGCACTATTCCGAACACCAAGAATATTTTTACAGAATTGCCAATGCATTTTCTCAATATTCTGTTTATTTTCAAACCTCTGATGAATATAATAATATAGGTGCGATTACAGCATCGAAGAGTTGTAACTGAATATCAATAGGCAATGATATATATTTTATCTTCCTGTAGAGAGCAAACATTGCTTTTTGTGCTTGATAAAAAATCCTTGTTCTAGCAGTACAAAAATTACCGTTATAATTAAAAGTTATTCCTAAATCATTGTAAGAATCTACAACTTCTATAGCATTATCATATACATGAAAATCAAAGTTGTCTCGTACCTTTTTTTTACTAAACACAATAATTTTGGTTTTATCTATATTAACTTGGAGTTTCCATATGTTACAATATTGTTCAAAAACATCGAGTGCATGTTGTAGTTCTTCCTTACTATCAGACATAATAACCGGTCTCTAAAAACACCGCAAAGGACCTCCTTTGTGCACAAAGGAGCACAAAGGAGCACTAAGGACCCCAAAGAAGTTTGAAAAGAGCACAAAGGACATGAAATTCCCTTTAAAGCATAAAAATATTATGAATCCTGAAGAAAAATGTTAAAAAATTTAAATAGTTTCAATAAAAATTGCGATTTTTATAATGTACGATTTGGTGTTATCACCGGTATCGGCTTGGAACCGACTTTATATCCGGGCTATGTGAAAGGGCCCGTGTAACACTTATCAATTCAAAGTTTTAAAAAGTTTTGAAATTTTAGTTTAGATCTTTAGAATTTTTATCAAAGTTTTAAAAATCTCAAAATTCAATATAATGTAAAAGTTTTGAAATTTTGAAATTCTAATCAAATAATAAAAATATTAAAATTCTGTATATCGTTTTTAAATCTGATAGTATAGAAATTTTATCAAACTTTTACTAAACCAAAAGTGCAATTTTGATAATTTCATTTTTTGAAAATTTGATTTTTAAAATTTTGATTAAAATATCAAAAATAGAAAAGGGCGAAAAGAGGGGTACCTGCAATCTGCGAAACGAAAGAAACGAAATAACAGCGGAAAGAAACGAAACAAAATGAAATGGAAACATACTGATGTTTAAAAGTATGTAAGTATTAGTTAGCACAAAGGACCACAAAAGAGTTTGATAAGTGCTCAAGGGAACTGAAATTGTTCATAGAATTGCATGGGGGAAAGTGATTTCTTTCGAAAAAATGTGTATTTAATTAATATATTTGAAAAACAAAAGAAAACTTCAGACATATGCACAATTATAAAATACCAGTTTTCTAAATACAGATCTCACAAGCGGCGATCAAAGACATCGTCTATTGAAATTTAAAAAAAAATGAGAAAATCTTTATAGAAATATAAGAATAAAAAAATCAGAGAGTTCTTAAATGAAACATTCAAAGCTGTACAAATACAACATAATTCACTCTCAAGACAACTTCTTTGTTTTGTGCAGAATAAAATTTTATGAAACAAAGCCACGTTATATTGAAATTTCTGAAAAACGGATTGAAAAATTCATACCAATTTCCTACCTTTAGAATAAATCTCATACTGTTCCCTTTGTGTCTTAGAAATATTTTCGATAAAGCAATTTAAGAATCGTCAAGTAAGAAAATTTCTGTACATACTTTGTTTTTTGTGCAGAATAAAATTTTATAAAACAAAGTGTATGTTGAAATTGATGTAATACGGATTGACAAATTCAAAATAATTTCCTACCTTTAGAATTTACCATTCCCTTTGTGCCTTTAGAAACGTTTTCGTCATAGCAATACATATAACCATACATAAGAAAACAAGCTGATGATGAAATACGAGACAAAAAAAAAACCCCAGAAACATCGGTATCCTTACATAATTTTCGAAGTTTTGGTAAAGTCTCTTATTTTAAAGAATATAACAACAAGAAAATATTAAGAATAATAATTTACTTTTTTTTTTATCAATAATATCTGATTAAAACTATCTAAAAATATCACATTCATGAGCTATCACATAGCCCGGATATAAAGTCGGTTCCTAACCAAAACCGGTGATAAAACCAAATCTTACATTATAAAAATCGCAATTTTTATTGAAATTATTAAAAAAAAATTACATTTTTCTTCCGGATTCATAATATTTTTGTGCTTTAAACGGAATTTTAGGTCCTTTGTGCTCTTTTCAAACTTCTTTGGGGTCCTTAGTGCTCCTTCGTGCTCCTTTGTGCACAAAGGAGGTCCTTTGCGGTGTTTTTAGAGACCCCATAATAACAGTGTCATCTGCGTACAAAATTACAAAGATTTTAACTAACACTTGTAACAATTCTTCACAGTTTTTAGAAATATATTCTAAATCTTTTACATCATTTTCCACAAAAAAGTTTTGTAAATCATTCAAAAACACCGAAACAAAAACGGTGATAAATTGTCACCCTGCCTAACACCAACACCACAGTTGAAGAAAGTTGAACTTTGGTTACCATATCGAACACATGTCTTTATATTTTGATACATATTATAAATAACTGTAAATATTTTCCCAGTAATGTGAGATTTTTGTAATTTTTGCCATAACCCTGTTCTCCAAACAGTGTCAAATGCTCTCTTAAAATCCACAAATGTGCAAAATAATTTTTTGCCCATCGAAAAAAATATAGATAAAATTGAATGCAGCACAAAAATATTATTGGTAGTTGAAAATCCTTTTCTAAATCCAGCCTGAGATTCTGATATAAGTTCAACTTCATCTGAGAAACTATTTAATCTTTCATTTATTATTGATGAAAAAGTTTTTCCTAAACAAGAGTGTTACACCTCTATAATTTGCAGGGTCTGCTTTGGAACCTTTATTCTTAAAAATAGGAATCATAATACCAAGAGACCATAACTCTGGAACTATTCCTGTATCTAATACTAAATTAAAAAGTTTAACATACATTGGCATAAGATCATATACAGTACATTTTATATATTCATTAATTATTTTGTCACATCCACTAGCTTTATCATTTTTTAAGTTTTTTACACTTTTTAAAATCTCATCTTCGGTTACAGCACCATTCAATAAGCTATACAATTCATCTGGTAAACTATGTACATTAAAATTAACTTCTGGTTCCTCAGTATTTGAGTCACGTCTATTCATATCTTTGAAAAAGTCATAGAGAGCTTCAATAGAAATTTCAGGGTCTACGCCTTTTTTTTTATTTGACCCAATACTATTCAAAATATTCTCAAACTTTTTACTATCTGATTTTTTGGTCTGGCGTAATTTATTTCCAATATTTCTTTGGTACAGCTCATATGCTTTAGAAATTTCCATTTTATAGCTTTTGCTTGGATTTTTCATATGTTATCGATTTTCAGCATTTTTTATGAAACTGTACCTTTTCCGCGCTTTATGAAATTTTTTTCTACTATCAAAACATTGCTTGTTAAATCAAGGTTTATTGTCGCTTTTTGGTTTGCGATTTATAAACGGCTTGTATTTACCAAAAGTTTTGTTAGCAACTGATTGAAAAAAGTTACTAATTCTCTCTACAACTTTGTTCATCTCATTTTGATGAATCCCTTGTTGTACCTCTAAATTATCTAATTCTAACAGTATTTGTTCTAACTGACAATCATGATCACTTTTAACATTATCTAAAAATTCTGAACACTTTTCTTTTCTCCACTTGACATATTTTTCACTACAAAATTGTGAGAGTTCGTCATTACAATTATATAAAATCACTGGAGCTTGAATAACTAAATGTAATTGACAATGGACATCTGAGACCAATGGATCAAATTCCATAATATCGAACTCTTTAACAACTAGAAATAAATTAGATGACAATAATAAATAGTCAATAACACTTGTGTCATGACAAGTTTTTTTACCAATACCTCTATCATTACCTACTCTTGAGTTTGCTATATACATGTTATTTCTTTTACATACATTTAAAAGTTTGTGTCCATAATTATTTGGGGCACAATTACAACTTGTAACTCTGTGTAATGGACACTGTTTCTAGGTAAATTTTCGTAGTCAAACATATACGAAAGTATACAGTCCGATATGCGGTTTAAATAGAACAAAAGAATTCGACCTCTTGTGTTTAGAAGGTAGAAAAGTGAAATGAACTTTGTATACGGTTGTCAAGATGTCACAAAAGTTACTTTCCGTAAGGTCATTATAAATATTTGCATTCACGTTGTTTAATTTTCATATTGTACAATTGTTGACAATGCAACTTGCAAACAATCGTGTTTAAAACGACCATAAGTCAAGCTGTTACGTCATTTAGGGGGTCTCCTTATAAATTGCTACTTTTTTTTGCTCGACATAGAAAAAATCTGGGAAAAATTACAAAAATTGAGAAATGAATTGCCAATCGTTTAAGACCATTCCCAAAGTGGCACACCTAAATTTGACATTTGGACGCAATTTCAAAGTTGGATGTTATATGACGCGGTTTTGTTAATTAAGGAGGCTCGAGGGTATAAAAATTTCAGAAAAAAATAAACATTTGTTTTTCACTACAAATTTTATTTATTACCTTTTGTAGTTGTTACTTTATCATATGGTACAAAAATCATTCAAAACAATCAATTCGTGTTGGCCCCAGATAACATTTAAAATGTATACATCATTGAAAAAGTTCCAAATTATCTCCCTTTGGTGGAAAAATGCCCTTTTTTGGCTTTAAAATTGAAATATCTTTTTTAACTCATCGGTTCAAGACGTAACATGTATAATTGACAAATGTGACGCCATATACTAACTTTGACATTTTGTTATCAAGAGCAATCGACTTTTATCAAATAAATACAATACGCTGAAGAAATGTTTCAAAATTTATCATGTATAAGGCAATTAAGTAAGGATCGTTTATATTTTCTGATCTGTAATGAGATGAAAACAAATGCAAATTTTTCCAATTTTATTTTGGATAGGTTACATAGCAATCTTTAAAAAAAAATCTTGCTCCCGGAGGGACACATGAAAACAAAAATATAGCTGAACATTTTTTTGACAAATTGAACATAAACACTTATGGTATTTATTTCATAAAAATCGGTCATATAATAATTCAGCAATATTTCTTTTTATAAGGATTTTAGTTGAAATGGTTTTTTTTTTAGATTGAACTGACTTTTGTCCAATAGTTGTATGTGTCTGTGCGAGTTTTCAGACTATTTCTCTATCTTTTTAGCAATGATGGTTTTATTTTACAAATACGTATTTATTTAATTCTTTAAAAATTATAAGACCATTGTACCTCGGATTCTAATCGGTTTCTAATCTATAAAGGTGTTTTAGATTTGCGTGAAAACTTTTGTCCATAAGAAATTATCCCTCGGCCCATCCCCCCGTTTCCCCTATGTTTATAAAGGGTTTATTCCTTATGTTTGTGTGTTTTTCTAATCTGAGTGTTATTTTGATTCAGCATACCATTTTGGAATGAACACTTCCGGCATCATTTTAACTGCCGAAACAGCTCGTAAATAGTGTGTATTTGTATAAAAGACGCCACTGTGCAGAAACGTCAAAATGACGCCTTTGGACATAATGGCTAGACATAGGGAATGCTTTCCGAAAAAAAATGTAAGGTCATCATGTTTGGGAAAACACCCGACTCATTTAGCCATTTGTATGAACTAATAGTTTGTATCTTATAAATATGTTAGTTTTGTATTATTCGCAGATTTTATGTGCAAAATTACAACGGAACATAGAAAAATGCATTTTATTTAATTTGAAATGTTACGCCGGACATGCAATTTTTAACGTAAAAGTAAGATTTGTGTGTTCAATAAAGTAAATGTATGGTGCAAAAATTTATAGAATTAACTTAAAATAAGAAAAACATGTCCGGGCCTTTCTGTAGATATATGGATGTTGGTGATTTTATTTTGTATAGGCAAATGGTTGCTGTTCTTAAATCATATAATAACGTAAGTTTAATCCGAACGCATTACCGTGCGTAACGTCTTACATATATTTTTTAATATAATTTCCATATAAGCTGTACTTAAACTAAATTATTGTAAAATTTGAGCGATTTCTGTAATAAATTTCTTTTTTTATTTCGATATTACCTATATTTCTCCTATTACTTCAACCACCTTTACAAAAATGTATGCTTCTTTCGAAGGCAGATTGTGAGCGCAAATGAACGGTGACCCCACTTTTTTATTTTAATTTTCTATTAACTATAAGATAAAGTTCATTTATAGAAAAATATAGAGAAATCCTATATAAATGATTTAGACCCGCGAACCCCCTTAATTTACGAATCGAACACACCCGTCCTATATATGTAACATCACATGACTTTTAAGTGATTAAAACTAATTTTTTAAAATAATATTTGCATGTTTGACATTTTTTTTTATTTAACAATTACAATTACACCGACAGTCATAATTTCTGTATTATTTTAAAAAGTTTTGTTACACATTTTGTTACACCTTAATTATACAGTAACCCGGATTGGTTGACCATTGTGAAGTTGAGTTTTTGGGGTAGCATAAATTTATCAAACTCCGGACAGTGATCGTTTCCGTTCCGGAACTATTTTCCTTTACTCCATCAATTCCGGACAGTGATCGTTTCCGTTCCGGAACTATTTTCCTTTACTCCATCAATTCCGGACAGTGATCGTTTCCGTTCCGGAACTATTTTCCTTTACTCCATCAATCACGAACTCCGAAACAGCGGTTACGTCCTCTTTACTACGCTACGTTGACTTTAACCACTGCCACCAACTCCTAACGCTAGCGTAGGTTTTTTTCAACATTCTTGAAAAAAAATTAAATATGTCCAAATTGTTTTTATTTGTATGGAATTTTATATTATATTAATAATTGAATACAGATTTTAAAGACTACAATATAAGCTAGCAGTAATTTTTAGAAAATGATATTTTAAACTGGAGATATATTTTGGTGTATGTATACTTATTTGACCCTTGTCAAATCCAACATGGATGTTACAGAGACGATACGGAACGTACAATGTCAGCTGTATCCACAGTTGACACTGAAACATGAACAAATTTCCTCCATAGAAAACATTCTCCAGGGAAATAATATTATAGTCAATCTGCCTGTTGGGTTTGGAAAGAGTATAATATTCCATTTGTTGCCCAGTGAGTATATTAATTCCATCAACTATTTATATTGAACTAATCAAACAAATTATGAAACATCGTGGAAATATATATTTTTGTACACTATAACTTTTATTATAATTCGATCTTGACGGCTCTTTTAAATATTTGTCCAGTCCTAAATCGGGTTCGGAACACCACCTAACAAAAAGAATCGCTCAGGCCTGAAATCAGTCACTGTCCCTCGGCTCAGACAAGTGCCAAGTCTGCAAGTGATCATTTATAATATATTAAAAAGAAAAACATAACTTAAATGTGGAAACATTCAATGTAGATGAGTTCAAATAATTGTGAGGTCACACGGGCAAGGCTATTTTATCTTCAAAAATACAGATGTGTGCCCTTTTGTAACAAAAATGGGTTTTTACAACAAAATTGAAATGTACCCCTAAATATAAGAAGTATATATATGAAGGGTTGTTCCCAACCTGTTAATTTGTGGTTTAGTTATATAATGGTAGCACTCCACTATTCACCGTAAGAAAATAAAATTAAAATTGAACCACAAAATGTTTTATCATTCTCTATTCCTGGCCATGGCTTTCTAATACATTAACCTTAGCTGTTTGTGTTATACATGGGTATCCGGTCGTTCAGGCCCCAAACCGATCCGGCCTCAAGTCAATCCGGCCCAAAGTCGATCCGGCCCACGTCGATCCGGCCCGATAATAAAATATGAATAAACTATATTCACTATATGGAGGAATTTGTGACAAATTTGAACAGTATATATAAACGAAATCATTAGTCTATAATTGGTTTGTTTATTCAACAATTGTCTGATGATTGTGAACTAAGGTAATGCCACTTGTAATCACTAAATTCAATCAAATCCTGGCCGGGGTTGTATATAATAAATCATAAACATTTATGAATTACAATTAATATATATCTTTATTTTTATTCCTTATCCTTATAAATTTTTTTTTTGAGGGGCCGTATCGACTTTAAATATGGCCAGGATTGATGTGGGGCCGGATCGACCCGAAAGCTTATACATGTGCATATGTATGTAATGAGTATCTTCCAAAGATTTTCAAAAGTTAAAATGGTGAAAAATAATTCCTCTATGTGTATTCATGGCAACATTCTGCATTTATTTACCATGGAATATTGCGAAAAGGGGGTGAAAATGTCACATATCCCCCATAAAATTTCAATTTTGAACTGAACTAGAATTACAATGCCTTTGAGCGTTTCCTTTTCAGAAACTCTTGACAGTAATCTACCTTATGACATGATCAAATAAAAAATGGGTCTATTTCGCCTAATTATTTTTCTTAATATACATGTATAATCACAAAGTTTGTTCCCCCCAAAAAATTGAAAAAGAACGTTACAATATATGCTGGACCAATGTTTGGTATGGATATGCAAATACCGACTGACATACAGGAAACAGCCTCTATTACATACATTACATAATCTTCATGTTCATATAAATTAATCCTCAGCTATATATCCAAACAAGAATTTTATTGCATCTTGCTCTCTTATTTCAAAAATCCACAGGCGCCAAAATGGGAAAATACATGTACACACCTAACTGTAAGAGTGCTTCCTGTAACACGATTTGATAGATATACTGAATAATTGTTTCCATATTTTTGTTTGTATCCAAGTATAACCACATTGGATGCCATACGTGGAGCAGGATTTGCTTACCTTTCCTGGGCACCTTAGATCACCACCAGTTTTTGTTAGGCTGGTGTTCTGTGTAGGTTCTATCTTGTGTTTTTGATATACATGTAACTGTTGTTTGTCAATTTTGCATTTCATGTTTTTAGCCATTGTATTTTCAGTTCATTTTTGAATTGTTGGAATTTTATTATCTCTTTGGTATTTTAGCGATTCAGCCAACCTCTCTTACACAAGACCAAGCAATTTTGGGGACATCTTGAAACTAAGCAAATTTTATTTTGAATCATCAATATGATAAATCAAAAATATAGACAACTATTGTGACTACAGCTCACATATTTGATAGGGGCTCTGGGCTACTAAAATGTATGCTTCTGAATAATAATAATAATAATAATAATAATAATGATTAAGCTCTATAGATTTTTTCCAATGGGGTTAGTTCATGCAAACGGCCAACAGATTCTACATACAAAAAATATTACTTGCAGTTGTATATCTCTGAATGTTTATATTTTTTAAAGAAATATTTGAAGACCTTGGAAGAGTGCAGAATAAGGTATTGGTGGTGTCTCCTCTAAATGCCATTATGGAAGATCAATGTAAAAAATTGAACAAGATTAATGTTAAGGTTGTTCAGCTTAGCCAGAAGTGCCAGATCATTGAGAACAACAAAGACAGCTGTGAAAATGGTATGTATTCATGGTATTATCAATATGTACATGATGAATATATAGCAACCAAACAATATACAAAATGTAGCATAAAACAATAACATCAAGAAGGCAACATATACTTTTTTGCATTTGTTTCTAAACAATACCTGATTCTGAATAAGAAGGAATTATTTTATAATGTTTTCATTATTAGCAATTCTGAATGTAAATGTTAAAATAACTTTAATAATTTGAGTTTATTTTCTGTAATAAGTTCAGTATGGGAAAGACCTCTTTATTATAATTGAGGTTTATCTTTTTCTGCCGAAATGAAACATTAACTTGATTAATGACAAATCAACTGTCTGAGAAACTAAGAAAATTTTCACATTTATTACTGTATTATTTAAGAAATATTAAATACTCAAAAGTGAAAAAGATTCTCCTCATATTGGTGCCTTTATCTTCATTTTTAAATGGATATTGGCATTGATGTACATTGAAGGGTTGCGTGATGCATGGGATCGAATCCCTTTGAGGTCAAGCCCTTACTTCTCAAACTGAACAAATTACTTATCTATGTATATAATATAGTCATACAGGAATCACTTAGTGCCAGTATCATTCTGACACACCCTGAGGGACTGTTAGTTGCAGAAAATGGTGTTAAATTGTTACGAGCATTGGAGGGAAAAGTTGGCGCAATTGTCATTGATGAATGTCACAAAATTGATGACTGGTAATTCAGAAGTTTCCATTGTTGAACATTAGATTTTTTTAAAGGCTTTTGTATTTTGTATAATTTCTGAAATTGTTATTGAAAGTTAAAATGTTATTTGTTAGTTATTTTGTAGTTTTATGCACACTATTGCAGTACAGATTACCAGTAGCCATAAAATCACTTTTATCAGAACTCTGATAATTTAACAAAATTAATTTAATTCAATTTCAAGTGGAATACATTATTCTTTTCGATTTATTACTGATTTATAGCCTGGTTGGCATGTTTACACAGAAGAAATTTTAAGGTAACATTATGGACTAAGGGAAATAACTCAATTTGAAATGTCAAATTTTTTTTTTTTTTTTTTAATAACAAAAAGTTGTTAACTTGAGCCTTTCATAACTTCTCTTTGAACAAGGAAAACAATTTTATTAGTTTTTGGAACGTACTTTGGTTTCTTAAGTGTTTCAGTTGTTGTAATTTCAAAGTTTTGAAAGTTAACTTAACTTGGTTTGTTATAGAAATTTCCAATGTTGTTAACAAGAGGTTTTCCAACCACCCTATTTTAATCATATTTATTTGCACAAGGTTTTTTTTTAACAGATATATAACTTGTTACAGTATCTATAGGTACAATACATTAAATCATAAATTTACGTTGAGTACACAATAATTGTTTATTCACTATTTTATACATGTACAAATACTATTAATTCATATTTGAACAAACATCAAAATAAATAGAGTCACAGATAGAAAACCAATATATTCATACATGCACCACATACAAATAATTACAATCACAGATTTTTTTTCTTTCTAATTCATATAATCACTATATCACATTCCATTTCATATGATTGAAGGCAATATTTATTTACATAGTTTCTTAGATAAAGTTAATATACCCTGTTTTAAACATGTAAAAGAGGTTGTAAAATTCTTTATATTATACCTATTATTACATTAAACATCACAGTCAAGTAATAAATCAACACATTAATGAACATCAATGTAGCAGCATATTCAGTCAAAATGGTATCTCATTAAATTAAATATTATCACTTTAAATCAATAAAGCACCACATTCAACAACAAAAAAACAACACATTCAGTTATAATAAAATAACACTCAATCTATATAGCATAACAATCAATTTAAAAAGCATTATATTCTAATAAAACAGCAGCCCATTCAATCAAAATAGTATCGTTATTAAAAAAAAGTATTACATTCAATTTAACAACATTGCATTCAATCAAAATACATGTAGCATTAAAATCAATATAACAGCATTGCCTGCAATCAAAATAGCATTACATTCA
Organism: Mytilus edulis; assembly: GCA_019925275.1. Taxonomy (NCBI): domain Eukaryota; kingdom Metazoa; phylum Mollusca; class Bivalvia; order Mytilida; family Mytilidae; genus Mytilus; species Mytilus edulis. Next base: position 40,053,719 of record CM034362.1, read on the forward strand.
ATCAGAATATATTACATTCAATCAGAATATATTACATTCAATCAGAATATATTACATTCAATCAGAATATATTACATTCAATATAATAGCATTACATTCAATCAAATTAACATTACATTGATTCAAATAGCATCACACTCATACAATCAAAATAGCATATTCATTCAAAATAGAATGACACTCTATCAAAATAACATCATACTCAATTAACGCTGAATAACATTGAATCAAAAAAGCAGTTAAGAGCATCACATTCAATTAAAATTTATTGACAGCAACCCAACAATTACTTGTCAGATTCATATAAAATTCATGGGCTGAACAATAAATCTCAATACCATCACATTCATTAAATAGTATTGCATTCAAGCTTAATATCATCACATTCAGTAGAATAGTATTACATTCAATTTAAATCACATTCAGTAGAATAGTATTGCATTCGATTAAAATATCACATTCAGTAGAATAGTATTGCATTCAAGCTTAATATCTTCACATTCAGTAGAATAATATTGCATTCAATTAAAATATCACATTCAGTAGAATAGTATTGCATTCAAGCTTAATATCTTCACATTTAGTAAAATAGTATTACATTCAAGCTAAACATGCTAAATATCATCACATTCATTAGAATAGTATTGCATTCAATTTAAATCACATTCAGTAGAATAGTATTGCATTCAATTCAAATCACATTCAGAAAAATAGTATTCAATTAATTCTAAATACAATCACATTCATTTGACATTTAGATACAAATGTAGTATTAAATTTAATCTAAATAGCATCACATTAAGTTAAAAAGAAGTATCAACAAATCTTAATATCATCACATTCATTAAAATAGAATTACATTCAATCTAAGTACCATTACATTCAGTAAAATTTATATAGCATCACATTCAGTTAAATGGAATCATCAGTACAAAACAGTACCTGTCATCAGCAGTATAAATGCTTTTGATTATAAAATATATACCGGTAATGTAACATAATTTGTGTAACACACACACACAGGATTGATTTTAAAGTTAGACTGTTCACAGTATTTTCTAAATATACTTATATTACAAACAACATAAAAAAACATAAGTTATTTAGTTTTAGTCTTATTATTCACTTTACCCATTATATAAAACATGTTTTTATTTTTCAGGGGAAGAGAATTCAGAAAAAGTTTTTCAGAATTAGTAGTTCTGAAATCTTTTTTCAACAATGTCCCTATAGCATGTTTAAGTGGAACACTAACAGGAAAACATATAAATGCTTTATCCAAGCAGTTGCTTATAAGCAATTTTAAAGTCATTTCTGTAAGTCCTGAAAAAACTAATTTAAAACTCATGGTATGTGAAAAGGTTAAAGGCACCTCTTATGAAAAAATAGAAAACATTTATAAGAGTCAAATTGACCAGTTACTTGTTGAGAGAAATAATTTTCCTGTAACTTTAATGTTTATGCCAATGGAATACATTGCACATGCTATGAGCTATGCTTATTATGCATTCGGTGGAGTAAGCAAAATTACAGTAAATAATGCTGTTTTTGGTTGCCTATACTCAAATCAAGATACTGAAGTTTTGACTTGTATTATCACAGATCTCCAGAGTGTTCAACCTCGTTTTAGGCTTGTTTTTACAACAACAGTAGTTGGTATGGGTTTTGACCCTCCCTCAGTGACCCAGGTTATCCATTGCAAACCACCAAGAAGTTTAACAAATTACCTTCAGGAAATTGGGAGAGCTGGAAGGAGAGGTCAAATGTCAACTGCAACTTTATACTATACAAATATGGACTTAGCAAAAAACCTACCAGGAATTCAAGACGACATTTTATGCTATTGTAGGCATAAGGCCTGTTATCGAGAATGTCTCTTGAAAATATTTGGATACAAAAAATCAAGTAATAGTCCTGAAGGTTGTTTGTGTTGTAGTTTTTGTTCATTACAATGTAGGTGTGAAAACTGTCAGTTGGTAAGAGTAGTTGATGAAATGAACTTGTAAATACATTTTGGTCATGATAAATTTAAGGTGACTAGGGATATTACATTGATAAATTAGAAGTATAAATCACTTTAACTGTTAAAATTTTTTAAAGAATGTGGCCTGTTTGAAAATCAAATGGTAACTCTAAGAGTACTGTTTATTTGTATTGAAACAATAGGGGTAATAGATGCTTAAAAAAAATGACAAATAAAAAAAAATAGGTGACATTTCTAGAATCATTCCAAACCTGAAATACACATTAAATAGTTTTACTTAATATAGAATATGTTTTTTTTCACATTTGTTTTGAGAATTCATATCTTGGAGGAAAGGGGAGACAATTGGCAAGGGAAATAAGTTATCTACATCTAATTATTACATTTGCATTGTTATCAATGTCTGTGATAACATATAACATTATAAGTCCAATAGTAACAGATAAAAAAATCAATATACAATCCATCAATGTTCTATATAAGTAAGAAAATAAAAAATCTAGTAATAACTACAATGTTCTATAGTTTAAACAAGACATGAAGGGATAATTGACCACTGATTGTACAGGATGTCTGCAGGACATTTTAAATTTATAGTGTATAACTGTAATTCATTACGGTAACTCTGAATAATTTGTAACATTACATGACAAGTATTTACGCCTCTTCATCATGTAAGACTACTTCTTTTTACATATTGCAGGTCATCTTGCACTGAGTTATTACTGAAATTATAAAAACAAATATTTTCATCATCACATTTGTAATGTATATCTCTGTGTTTGTATATGTAAAATGTAATATAAATGATACCAGTATATAATGTAAATGATACTTTTAAATGAATATTCTAAACTGCCATATAAGTGCAGCTCAGTATGACTTACTCCAGTTTTTGTATTTCTCATTGTCTTAACCATTCAATGAAATAACCATATCTTTGAATAATTTAATTTTGGATGTAACGTGTCTTCTGATTGGCTTATGTTAGTTTGTTAGGAGCCCATACACATAATTTAGTCATGTGACCGTGACGTCATCAACGTTTTTTCATTGTTTAAAATGGTTTAAAATGGAATTTATAAAGAAATGACTGTAATATTTTTTCTGTCTATTCGAAATAACATAAAAAATGTGGTGCACACTGTTAAATAACCCGCTACACACGTTATTCAGTGTGCACCACATTTTTTTGTGTTATTTCTTCATAGACAGAAAAAATATTACAGTCATTCCTTAAATAAAAAAAGTAACAGCTTGAATTGTTTTTAATGAAAGTTATGTTGAAGATCTAAGTAATCATTAGTAAAAATGTACACTGAAAACAAAATATTAACATTTTTGCAATCAAGATTTAACAAACCATGACTTAGCAATTCCATTATCTCTTCTATAATGACTTCATTACATATCTAGATATTGCATCTGTGATTTTTGTGCAGTTACATTGCATTGACTGTATAGCAACTTGTTTTTGTGGATGACTTGGTGTTTTCATGAAATTTGATAATTGAGTTCAATAAAGAATATAAGTTTGCTCAAATGTTATCTTTTTTGCATCAAATAAATTTTTTTTTTTTATTTGGAACAGTTTTGGTTATTGCAGTAGATAATTTTTTTTTTAAAAACAGGATAGAAATGTTGGACCAACCTCCTCTTCTACCTGTTTCTAAGCCATGTTACTAGTATTATAAAATTTCAAGACAATAAAATTAAAATGAGGGATGTGTCAAAGGGACAACAACCCCACCAAAGAACAGCAGAAGCTCACAAATAATGTACGGTGATTTTATATCATCAATACCATACATTAAGTTGGAATTACCTGGATCAAAGAGGAATATCTGGAATTTCATCATCATCCTCATCATCATCAGTACCAATGTCTGCATCTTCCTCGTTAACTACAGATATGTATCCTCTGCCCACCCTACCTAGCATCACATTCAAGTCTATGTCCATTTTGATCCTATCTACATTTGCAGAAGGCTGACATGGTAAATTAGGGAAAGAACATTTTCTATCATTAGTATTTGAAAATGGTCTCATTTTTCTCAAACTTTCACTAACAACTTTGATATCCTCTGTAGATATAATTTTACTGTGTCTTGAAGCTTTTTTTGCAATGTTGTGTTCAGCATCAAAATTCCTGCATATTTGTGAAATAACTGGTGCTGCTGCAGTAACAGCAGAAATAGCTGTTTCAGTTTTATTGGCGCCCAGACCCCTGATCAACTCTTTTTGATTCCTTACGGAATGCTCCTGTACCAAATCGGCCTCGATGTTATTGCCTTGTCCACCTCTCAAATTCACCATACTGCCTTCCAACACTCTAAGTTTTTCCAAAGGAGAAAGAAAACAGGTTACCTTAGTAATGTAATCTACACATTCAAATAAGTATTTTGAAAGGCAAGAATGTGCATAAAAAATTGGAATGCACACTTTCAGGTTTGGAATGATTCTAGAAATGTCACCTTCTTTTACAGTGTCCTCCATTTGTAGGTAGTGTAATCCCCTAATTGTTAAATTTGTACTGTAATTAAATAATTCGTCATTGCTTTCTGAAGGTACCCCTGTACGCATAACATCAAATTTATGAAGTATTTCACCTGATAATTCCATCATTTTGTTTTCTTTGGTGAGTCTGCTTGCCTTGCTGATATTTTGTGGATAAGCTGTAGTGTTTTCGATATTAATGTTAAAGAGTTCAAATGCCTGTTCTCGAATAAGCTCCCTTACTATAAGTTTAAAAAATTCGCTGTGGGAATTGAAGTGACCCTTCACCTTGCCATTTACATCAGTCTTCTTCAGTCTGTTTCTCCAAAATGCCAAGGTACCTAACTTGTCTATGGAATCCATTTTGTAAAGTGCTTTAAAAGTTTTCTGTCAAAAAAATTGGAAACATAATTATTCTGAGATTGAGTAGCATTATACTGTTTTCATTGGATATGACAATCACATGATTCAACTGTTATTTTACAAATCTGACACATTGTTTCTATTTCTTCATATATTGATCTCATGTTACAAATTATATGTATATTATTGATCAATGTAAAAAAAATCTTGCTAAATTTAGATTTGAGACATCATGAGACACTTAACAAACACAGAGGAAGTGCAACATCAGATAAGAAAATTTGCAAGTTTATCATGAGATTTCAAGAATGTTATGTTTAATACAGATGAAAATAATACAAGAATGCAACAAACTATGCAGTTATTAAAACAAATTGAATTTTCAATTTAATTTTTAATTTCTTGCATGATACAGTTGAAAAAAATGCAGATCCATATATAAGCATATAAATAAGGCATTGACCTCGTTAAAAGTTCACAACTGATATACATGCCTTAACAAAGTCTTTGTCTATAGATATATATTAATATTATTAATTCGCATATTTAAACAAATTTCATTCGTTTAGGGATAGTCACATGTTAAACTATATTTTCGAAGGTAGAGAGAAAACGGCGGATAGCAAAACGCATATTGACCTGCAAAAAGCATATTGCACGGTTATTTTTAGAATATCTAAAAACCAATATACTTTGTGACGTCATGTAATGAATTTCAGGATATTGTTTAACGTTTTGAAACACATGATATCTGTGATCGATTATTTGACGAAAAAAATCTTCAAATACATAAGATGTCCAAAAAAAAAGTAAATGAAATAGCAACTAATATGTTGTTATTGTCAAGAAGATAATGTAATATCTATAAAATTCCAACAAACCTAAACGACGATTTTGACACAAAGATGGTCAGAAATTAATAATATAACAAATATAGCCTTTGTATGAGGTCAATACAGGATATATCGACCCAAAGAAGTATATCAACCTCGGACTTCGTCCTCAGTCAATATACTTCTTTCAGGTCAATATATCCTTGTATCGACCTCATACAAAGGCTATATTTGTATAGTATGGCGTTCATTATCACTGGACTAGTATATATTTGTTTAGGGGCCAGCTGAAGGACACCTCCGGGTGCGGGAATTTCTCGCTACATTGAAGACCTGTTGGTGACCCTCTGCTGTTGTTTTTTATTTGGTCGGGTTGTTGTCTCTTTGACACATTCCCCATTTCCATTCTCAATTTTATAATAAATATGTTATCATGTTTGAGGACTATGTACCCATGTGTTCATTCAATACTAAAGATATGGAAATTTTATAGAAAATCAACATACTTTTCCACTTGGTACTCTCATATTTTGCAATTCTTACTTGATAGAGAGAGGATTATTATTTTCATGTTGCAATGCTAGGAATATTTAGTCACATGTTAGGATTTTCATGTTGTCATTTGTTTACTTATTATGTGCTATTGTAGACTAGTTATGTTTTATAACATTTTTTATTGCGCTCAACCCTTCCACCGAAACCGAACTCTATAGAAAAGCTGTAATGCTAAGGTATCATTTGTGATTTCAATTGCAACCAATTTTAACAAGAGTAAAACATCCTATATGCAAAAACAGTATTTGATTTTTATCCATAGCTTAGATAGTAAAAATGTTATCATAAAATGATATATGCCTCAGGGAACAGTTAGTATCTCAGGGACTGCTAATGTGCTTTCATCCTTGCAACTATTCAATAATAGTACAAACGTATGACATTCATGGAACCTATTTCTTACAAGAAATTTAATGTTTTAAATTGAACTAAAGATTTTACAAATTTTATGTTTTCATCAGATTTTATTAAGTATTATTTGTTACATCAATAGATATAAACAATTCACCAAAGTTTCATGGACATTGGTGAAAGCCTTTTTGAGTTATTTTCCGAAGTGTTAAAAATCCCCCCTTTTTTATGAATAAAGCTTCTAAAAGACGGCGTATAAAAATTTAAAAGATGAACAGACAAAATCACAAAAAATAGTACACAGAACATATTAGACAGAAAACATGAAACTTCAATTCTAATGCAACAACGCGTCGCCAGTAAACTTTATTTGCGACCATCAAATCCCCAATTGATGCCGACGGAGCATAAAATACAATACAGTTATCTCCTAAGTATAATTATATTTTTTGCCAATGGGTTGCTATCTGATCCCTGGTTAATCCAAATCTCCTTTTATTCATATGTCAATTTAATCAGTGCAATTTAATAACAACCAAAATTATCCGACTTAATAATTTAGCACTGAATTATAATATACATTGACAAGACAAAATCTGACCCCATTATTTGAGGTAATATTTGGCCAAACCATCACTAATTATGGCTGCATTCTATAATTAAAATGATATTTTATTCATACAAACTTCTAAGTAATCTTGCTTAAGATGCCACAGCTCAATAACAACTGGTCTCAAATGGTCAAGTCTTCCCGATGTTGTTGGAGACATGAGACGTAGTTTTTTTGCGCCTTCAAATCTGACTTTGGTTAGTTGGTCACCAGATGCAATAACTCCAAATTCATCTAACATTTCAACTGTTCCTGAATAAAAATGTAGAAGAACTTTACATATTCGTTTTTGATTTTTTTTTTTTGGCAGATAAATCAGGCCATATATAACATCATTTTGTTTTTTTGCTGCCTTTTACTACTGGATATGTGGTGTGTGCTTTTTCATTGCTTTCATTGTTGAAGGCAATACGATGAATTAAATTGTTTACTTTCTGTTCGTGCTTTTTCACATATCCTGAGTGGTGTAAGTAAAATATTTCTCCTCACCAGTGAAATATCAATTTTCAGCAAATAAGTGGTATAGAAATTTAAAACTGACGTTTAATTTTCTTAATTTCTATTGAAGTTCCTATTGTGACGACAAGAAAAAAGATGTCCATGTTTGAAAAACATCAAAATGTGTATAATTTTGTTAATATTGCAACAATTTCAGTTTTGAAAATGAACAACTTTAAAATTTAGGGAATCAAAATAGCATTACATTCAAAATAATAACATTACATTCAATATATTAGCATTACTTTCAATTTATCAGTAATTCATATATTTTCCCTTTGATCTTACTGCCTAATATTTTCGAGTATCAACGTACTGGCTGTATCACTGAAAATATCAGGCAATACATTGTGTGACGTCATAATTACCGTTAAACAGAATAATAGGTAGTTTCGTTTTTGATACTGACTATATCATGTGAAATATCTTAACTCGCCCTAAGGGGCTCGTCTTGATATTCCACAGGATACAATCAGTATCAAAAACGAAACTACCTATTATTCTGTATATAACAGCATTACATTCAGTCAAAATAATATTACATTAATTCAAATAAACACTAACAGTAATTAAGTGAGTTACAACTGACAACAACAAACCATGGGATTCCTGAAATGTTTTTTGCAGTAGTTTCTCATAAGAATCCATGATATCAAGAATATCTTCATATTTGGCCTCATTTTTGTGTTGGATCGGTAACTGGAACACTTGGCTTTTTTGGGACATTCCAGCACTATAGCCATGGTTTATGTGTACTGGTACTACTGTTGACATCCATTTAAATTGATCCAATGTACTCAAAATTCTTGCAATCTGAAAGTAAATAGCTTTCTCCTCAACTTTTCCACACAACTAAAAACTTCAACATTAATTCTTGAATAAAATATATTAGATAAGAACAGTTTACAAATAAACAAGAAATTCATTATACTTTTAATACCATCTATTTACTAGTCAATGAAGAATTAATAACTTATATCAAATGATAATGTCAGTCAGTCAATACTTTGTGGTATACAATGATGGAACCAAAATTTCCAAACAAAATTTCAAATTTTCAAAATTTGTAAGAAATCCTGTTTTAGTAAAACAAAGCTTTACCAAATTTTAATAAGTCATTTTCTCGGAGTTGATAAACATAATTACAAAGACTCCCTTAGACCACACTCAAAATGCAAATGAACAGGTTTTTTTTTAATGTTTATATTCTCAAAGTCACAATGAACCTGCTTCCTAGATTGTTAAACAGTTTTCTGTTTCACAAGTTGCGAAGCTATAAGCAAAGCTGAGCTGTTTTCGTGCAATATTCAAGCATAAGCTATAATTACATAGAATTCAACCTTTTGGAAATTTGTATAGGTAATATTTAGCTCTTTATATTTAACATAAAATATATAGGAAATTTTAAGAGAATGATTTGTCATAATATTCCAAAAGGTTAATTTCTATTAGTAACTGTTAAATGTTATATAAAGTAGCATTGTACTTATTCTGGTCTCCCGTTGGGGTCGATCCAACTTACACTAACATGTGTATTCACCTGATAAAGACTCTGTTTGTACAATTTTCATGTTAGTGCTAAAGCTTGGAAAGGCAAAATATAAATGCAGTGGAAATGTTAAGCAGCAATTGTAAGCTAGTTGAGTTTAACTATTTCTATAAAACTGACCAAACTACTGTAAATTCAGATATTCATGGTGTTATTAAAACTTAAATTAAAAATTGAAACATCATTCCAGTTTTGAATATAATATCCTTTGGCATCCACATTTAAGAAATACAGAAATAAATTTCCTATTAAGGTAAGTAACTTAAAACTCTGAATTTACATATATTTTGTAAGTGCAATTAAGCTGAAAAGAAGGATAAAGACAAAAAGCCACCACCATTAATGTAAGCATGTTAGATGTTAGTTGAAAACTGATATACATCTAAGCATTTTTTATAAGCAGAAAAGCATGCATGTGTTTATATACTTACCATTTCAAACTGCTTATCTCCACAATGAGATAAAAGAAATATTCGAACAAAGTTGTGTATAAATAAAATCAAAAAGGTTTTTTTCCTTTCTAAAATTAAAGTAGGATAAAATATACAAAACAATTTCAACATTATTTATCAATTACTTTATATTCATCTACTTAAATTATTACCAATATTGAATATGAATATTTCATGTTGTCAATTTCTGCTTCTGTTAGTTTTAAAACATCTCTATTAACTTCAGGAACTAAAGGGGTTCTGTTGTCCATGTCTACAGATGATAACCTGCTAGTTAAGGCATTCGAGGCAAATAAATGCAAATCTGTATTTCCTTTATCTATTGATACACATCGACTTTTAATGTAGATGTCCAGATTATCACCAGTAATTTTTAGCAGTGGCTTTTCCTTCAAATAATCACACAGAGCTTTATGGCTGATTTCTCCTGCTTCTTTTATCAATCTCTGCTTACTGGTTGGTGACAATGTAACACCTACTCTATTCAATCTAGTAATAAGCTATGAAACAAAACAAAATGTGCATCTTTCATTGAAATGATATATAAGTGCTAAAAGTAATAAATTAATCAAACACATTTTGGACAGAAGACACTATTATCAAACCTTCTATGAATAAAAAAATTATTATCTATTAACATGATTACTGAATTGTTAAATTTATATTTCTACAACTATAATTATTAACGTGTGCCTCGAAATACATTTCAGACCAATGTATAAATAGTTCTGTAATTTACTATTACTTGTTATCAATCATTACATTTGATACTAAGAATTCAGACTTTTTCAGTTGCATGTATTACAGTAAATATAAAATTTATCTATAAATTTTTCAAAATAAAAAATTAACTGAGTATCTGAACATTTTTTTTTTTTTGAATACCATATCTTCTGCTCGTCCCCTTATACAAATTGCTGTCATCATTCTTTGGAATGCACTCATTTCCGCATTTCTTGCAAACATAAGAATGCTGTATACTATAGCCAATGATCCAGTTATTCTGCTTTTTTGCCCTTGTAGATGTTTTTCATCAAATGCAGACAGCATTATTTCCAATAGAAATGGTGTCCTAAATTAATCAGTAGTTAAAACATGAACATGATTATATTGATAATTGAATACAATATTGAGCATTGTTAATTTAAACGTATGATTTATATATTCTAAAAACTTCAAGAAACACAAATTGTGTCTTATTGAAATCAATAAAGTTATCTCCCCTTGTTGATGGAAGTTTTTTTCTGAAAAAAAAATCAATTATTTAATACAGCACTGTAAAGAAGATTGGAATTTTTAAAATGTATGCTGAATGATACTTGGAAAAATGTTTTAAACAAAAATTTTTTTTTAACAGGAATGCTCAGAGCAGGATACCTGCTATATTATTAGTTACACAGTGTTCAATTGTCCCAGTGCGATTATTTATCGGGTCAATAAAATTCATATCAGGTGAAGGGAAGCCAAACCTATCAACAAAATATATGTTACATATTTAACCTAAATCTGTATAAAATTCAAAATTTTAGGCCTATAAAGCAACTCAATTGTTTTTATTAGGTCAATGGTGTAAGGGAGATAATTCCAATTGAAGTAAAAAAAAATTCTACAGAAATTTATTAGGGCAATATCAGCCAATCAAATTGTGAGAAGTTACTCTAAATCAGGATAATGTAATTTATATTGTTACCTGTTTTTCATTTCTTCTATAATGGAATCACACAATTTACTTGAATCTTCTGATAAATGCTCCATTTTTCTCCTGGTTAGTAGCAGACTTTGTTCTCCCATTCTTTTAGTGCTTACATTTTTAACTTTCTGATTTATCAATGATCTTGCTCTTTGCATTATAAATACATCACTTACTCTTATGTCATCTAAAATTCAATCATTGCAAATAAAAGCATTCAAATTTTTGTCCAATTTACAAATTGTTTCACTTAATGTACTTCTTTGTTACCAGTTTTATTTCATTTATTATGAGAAAGTCAACAGGGAATAAATATTATGCAGGCAGTTTTATTTTGTAAATGTAATCTTGACATAATATTTGAGGTACAACATTATATAAATAACACATAGCGGAGAGGGTGATAGAGCAGATTGTTACCTTGAGAAAACATTGTCAATCGCGGTGAAGCCAAGGTATTAGAAAAATAACAAAAGTGAGGCAAGATTTTTTTAATTTTTTTTTATTTTGCCAGTTAAATACTAAAATCTTAGCTAAAACACAGAACTTAAGCATTGTATTTAATTACTTGATGTAATTCAGTTCATTGTCCTTAAATTATTGATTTTGATTGGTCCAGACGAGAGGGTGACATTAAAAAAAAAATGTTACCCGCTCAGCCATGTGATACAGTAAATTAACACCCTTGTGTAAGCCAATCAAAATATGGCATTTTAACATGAAGTATAATAATAACATTTCATATGTTGACAAAAAAAAATATTAAAAACAAATCCTGTAAATGTAAGATGTTCTAAATTCATATGCTATCCACTAGGTTAAGAGTCAAAATACCTGGTTCTGTCTGTTTTTTGTCATTTGTTCTGATGTTTTCAACACAAGAGTCCAATACACTTTCTTGAAATAGTTCCCTACAAGAGGGGGGTTTGGGCCTGCTGTAGGCATGTTCTTCTATTTCACTAGTTAAATACAATCAAAATAAAGTTCATATAAAATGTTATCAAGAATTGATTTTTTATTTAATACCCTTTAAAGCTATTTTCCTAATGCATGTAGTTCAAAGGTTTGGTTTTCTTTTTTGATAACTGTTTCTTTGAGAATAATCAATAAATTTAAAATTTCAATCAAAAGATAGTTGGGGCTAAAGCTATATAATGCCATAGGATGCTTGAGCAAAATTTATACAAACAAATTAGCAAACACACAAGCAAACCAAACCAAACCTTTAAACTACATACTTTAGGAAAATAGCTCTAATACAAGATGTATTGGTTATGGTGCTGTTTGTCTTTATTGAACATTTAAATTATTAACATCCCCTTTTTAAACAAATCATGCAAGATGAGATAATTTAATTTCATATTTTGTAACTATTGATTATAAACTCATAAGATTGGCAGTATCAAATGGAAGAGGTAACTTACTCATTTGCACTAACACTAGCAGTTGATCTTCTGATATTTGGTGTCTTGCTATAACCATGTTCTCTGTTGATTTATAAGTAGATTTTATTTATGTTGCTGTCACACTTGGAAATAACAATCAACAACAAAAAAAGCAGAAGAATTTTAAGCATATGTTTAACTTTCAATCAATAAGTATAGCATATCAACACATTTATAGTTATATTTACAGCATTTTTAAGACACATTAAGTAGACAGTCTTCACGCTTAACTTTCGAGTCCACAAGCCCGAAATTAATTTTTTGGAACATTATAGTTGGAATATGTTGGCTTGTAGAGAAGAAATTCACAAGGTCGAAAACAATTTTACAAGCCATGGTCGTAGGATTTGTGATTAAGCGTGAAGACTGAAGAAGCGTGAAGAAGTAAATTAGATTTCATAAATGATATAAATAATTTGCAGTGAACATGGTTGTTCATGTATAAAAAGCATTAATTTTGTTTTAAAAATTCAAGCAGTATCAAAATATAATTTTATAAATATATCTAATTTTATATTTATAAGCATAAGAGATCATAATCGGTTAAACGCATCTCTTTTTTTCTCTCGATTATTCAAAACTTCCAAGAAAATTTGCTTGTAAATTTATGAAACTTACTTGCTTAACCCTACAGTCTTTTTAACCTTGGCATTTCCATGATGTAGTACAATACTTGCATCTAAACTGAAATATACATATTTTTGCAAATTTCCCTATTTCCTCATCTGCACAGTATCGTCTCTCCTAGACAATCCGGTAACTTAGTAAAATTGCTGGTTGCTCCTTTTTTTATAGACTTATATATATATATTATATATGTCATGATATCTCAGACGCATGAGTTTGAATCTTAGCCAGATTTTTCTTTTTTAATTGTTAAACATAATTTTTTGAAAAAGAAAAAACAGTTCCTCTGCAAGCTAAAATATCTGGCAGTCTCTTCTCAATAAATAAATGTATTTATACATGCTATTGCAAGGTTGTTGTAAATTCCAGCTGTATTTATATTGAATAATTGTCTGTGGCTATTTGCATTTCCTAATGCAATATTAAATTTTAAGAGAAACACTATATAACAGTTTGATTAGCCTAGTCGTTTCTGTAATATTTTTGTGTAAATTGACGAAATATTTTGTACATGTACTTTTTGGATTCCTTTCTTTTTAGGAATACGTAAGACAAAAAGTCTACAAAAAAACTTACTGACTAAATATCAAAGTATCATCAGGGACTGGTACTTCATCTGTTACTGATGTTGATGTGAATCTGAAAAAAAATAAGTCTTTCTAAACTACAAATTTAAAAAAAAAACTTGTTCTTCTGTCATACTCAGTATAAATACAAGTAAAAGTGTTTCTTAAATAATTAATTCCAATTTATTGTATCCATAATCCAATATTCATTCTTAATAAAAGTACAGAATAAATGTTTCATCTTGAAGAATTTAGGACTTTATTCCATTTTTTTTACATACATAAATAGAGGTAACTAGTCTGTTTTCTGGTGTTTATTTTTCTCATGGGTAATCTTGAAAACATAATATATATATATAAAAAATAAGATGTGGTATGATTGCCAATGAGGTAACTATTCTTAAGAGACCAACATGACACAGACCTCTTCTTTTATATGTATTCAATTATATTTCATACGTTAACAAGAATGTGTTCATAGCACACCCATTCAGCACTCACAGTATCATTTTCGATGTTCACCGGACAGAGGCGGATTTAGGGGGGGGGGTTTGGTTGCTTATATATGGAATCACTGAAGCGTGGATGGAGTGGGCCCCCTCTTAGGTCAGTCAGTGGGCCCCCACTTATGAAAATTGCTGGATCCACCACTGCTGGAACATGAAATTGTGGTCAAAACTGTAATTTGGCTTTAACAATAGAAAGATCATATTATAGGGAACATGTGTACTAAGTTTCAACTTGATTGGACTTCAACTTCATTTAAAACTACTGCAACTTGTTATTGAAACTCAAAGAGGGACAGACAGAATAACAGATGAAGGAAATAATCCACAGACACAAATGTAATGCTCCTAGGTGGGGCATCAAATCTACAACAATTATATAGCTTATTCAAAATAGAATATATTAATTCATATTCTAAATCTATATCTATTTTTTTACCCCAAATCCTGGCATATTTCTGGAGAAAAATTGGCCATTCTCTTCTTCTGTGTTTTTTGAGACAAAAAAGAGGAAAAACAATGTTTGCTAGATGAAATAAAATCAAATAAACGAGAAAATGAGGAAAAACAATTTCTACAAACTGAGGCTTCATTTTGAAATAATTCATCAATCAAATCAAAACTATCTGAACCAAAAACTAATTTTAATTTAGAACTAAAGTCATAATCGGAACATTTCTTTCCATTGAAATTAAATTTAACAGAAATTCCAGAACTAAGGCAAAAACAGCAATCAAATGGGTTTTCTTTTGTTGGTGTGGTATCTGGCACATGATCTTTATTTTCCATTTCTAAAAGAGATGACAAATTGTATAGTTTTGATAATTAGAATTATCTGATCATCTTAATATCAATATTGAGTGATGAAAATGGTCTCCTAACAATTGGAAATAATCAACATGATCGATCAAAATTATATTTGTTCTCATTAAAATGTTAAAATGTTTAGGCTTGTTAAAATAAAACTGAAAAAGATTATTACTTTAAAATATACAAAATACTAAGAATTTAGTCCCTGTCCTGAACCAATACTTCAGGAATTATTATACAAAAAATAAGCAAGCATAAAAAAACGATTTGTAAATTTACTATTATTCTAATATTTAGGCTAAATATAAAATTCAATCTTTCAAGTTTTTCCAAGTTAAGATATTTTTTGTAAACTGTGTAACACCAGTCATTAATTACTATACATTTACCTGATCCTATATATAAATTTGCTTTCTGACACCTAAGTGAACCACTGAGATCTTTTGTTTCTGTTTCTAAAATGCAAATGAAATAATGCAGCTAAATACAGCTTTTTTTTTTTTTTATTAAATTAAGTTTAAATCTTTGGTGAACATTATTTATTGTTGTTCAAGTATTCCCTTTTTTCATACTCCTACCATTTTTTCCTCTAAATTCATCCACAACCATAATAGAAAATATGGAGGAGGGTGTAGTCCTATAACATATGACCTCAGGGGCATTATTTACTATTTCTATTTATTTTTCTGATTTTTTTTTCACTATCAAAGTGCCACCCATTAGACAAAAAATAAAAAATGAAAATATCAACATGAAAACATTAAATAGTGAATTATATAATGCAAAGGCATATATTATAGGACTAGAGGTGAAATAACATATTAAGGCTTATTGATTCATAAATTATTGACATCATGTTGACTTAGTCAAGAAGAAAGATGTGAAAATTAATAAGATCGGATCATTTAAGCTTTCTGTTTTTAATTTCCTCCATTTTGTTTATATAAATAATGTTATCAAAAGAAATAATAAAAAATATATAACCGAATTTTTGGCAACCTGATTCATCATGTTCATGGTGATTTTTTTTGTTCAAGAAAGCACAAATTAAATAATGCAGCTAAGGCAGCAACCATTTTATTTTCTGGGGGGGGGGGGGGGGGGGGGGTATGGTTTTTTTTGGAAAAAAAAGTTTGTTTCCAGGTTTTGGTGAAAAAAATAATTTGTTTTGGACCCTGAGTAAAAAAAATTGTTTGTTTCACCCTCAGCTGCCACTATATGTAATGCTAAAATTGAAAGAAAAAAATTGTCTTCGGTTTGTCGCTAAAAAAATAGATTGTTCTTCGCTGAAGGCGAAAAAAAAAGTTTGCACAGAAAAAAAAACCATAGCCCCCCCAGAAAATCAAATGGTTGCTGCCTAAATACAGCTTTAGGGTAGGCTATTTTTGAGCATAAAAAGAAGAGAGGGTACCTAGGGAGGACTAGGGAGTTTAGGAAATACACACCTTATTATATGGCGTTATGTATACATGTAGAAATAATTTCAGCTACAGTTTTAGATAGATGCATGATTTCGTTGCAGCAAATGGATTCTCAATATTTTTTGTATTTGTTTATTTATTTATAATAAATTTGATTGACAAAATAAATTTAAAGCGATCATATGTGTCTCAAGTATTGGTAGCTGTTTTTTCCTATTTAACTATATGCCTTGTATATCAATAATAAACATATTCTCTTGTTCTGACAGTGCACATTGTCGTAGTGCAAAAGTAAATATTGAAATAATGTTCACTCTTTACATAGTCATAGAACTGGCAAAATCAGCAGCAATTTCACTTCTTTAAATTTAAAATGCCGGTGCCGTCAAAATAGTTATTTTTATAGCAATAGGCATAATAGCATTCGATTTGTGCTTTGTGTTTCCTTTACCATTATCTCAATCTTAGAAGCTGGGTTGGTGTATGCAGCAGACGATTGTTTACGTTATTGAATCCCGGAAGAAGTCCTCTATTAAAGAGACCCGAGAGATGCGAAGTGCTGGTGGCAGTGATGATAGTTTAGCGAAGCAACGTCACCACTGTTTCGGAGTTTGCATCAATCACTGCCACCGGCTTTCGAAATTCGTTCCAAATTTTGGAACGTTTATCTACGCAATAAATTTCCTCAGAACCATTAGTTACCGGTTTGAAAAACCTCAATTTTATAATTTCTTCCCAAAATTTAAATAACTTTTCCTAGATATAAAAAAATAGCAATAAATTAACGTCCCACACAGGTCCTTTATTATGTGTGCATTCTTATCTAAGTTATCTTCCCTAGCCCTTTGGAAAGTAAATATGGAGGGAAACGTGAATGGAATAAATGTATACACATGCTAGGCGCATAATCCCTCCTAAGTCCAAAGAGAAAACAAGCCCAAATGCTGCAACATAAACTTGGACAGATACAAATGATGATTTGAATTTGAATATGCGGTTGTCAACGGAGGAAGTACATTGAATTTGGTCTACCAAATTATTATGCAAGCCTTTAATTTCCATATGATATTTCCTTTTCAAAGGGACATCTTTTATCCATTTATAGTCGGATCCAGGGTGGCCCAGTCCTCCTTTTTTCCCTAGAAAATGTTTGTTTATTATATATATGGAATCACTGAAGCATGACTGGAACCAACAACTCCCCCCCCCTTTTTTTAGGTCAGTCAGTGCCCCTTCCCATAATATAACTTTATAAGACTTTAGATTCATATCATTGCCGTTCAAGGTTTGGCAATGTTAGTTAATTAACATAAAAATGTGTCATTTTCATTCTTTTCACCTATGTACTTTCACTACATGTATGTCAAGACATTCACACTCACAGTATGAAGTAAAGAGGTTTTCAGTTAGACTACAACCCTACATATATAAAATTTAAAGTTTGCATCATGGACATATAGGTGTCATACCACCAATTAAAAGTCCCTATCTGTTCAACCAAATTTTACAATTTTCACAGCTTTCTAAATATTTTACCTTAAGTTTAACTTCATAGAAACCAGGTATATCCTGAATTGTACATGTATCAGCTTTCTACATGCACATTTTCAGCAGGTGTTTAAAATCATATAAAAAAGAAAAGGTATTCCGAATAGAGGTACCACTAAAAATAACCCCTGGTTTTCTGGAAATCTTAAATTAGTATACTATGGAGTGCATTAATCCTCAATTTTTAATGCAAACTCATAAACAAGTAAATTTTAGCTCAAAATGATCTTAATATATTTCTCTTTCACCAAAAGTTTCATTTCTGCCAATTTGTTGGTTAGTTTAAGTAAACAATGACATCAAATGCACTATTTTTTGTCCGAGTAGGCCTACTTTCACATACGTTCTAAATTTGAGGGAGTAATTGGTGGTATGACACCTAAAGTGAAACATTTGTGACTAATTAACAAATGACCATGTTAACTTTCCCTTCAATATGTTCACTAACTTGATTTATAGCACATAGTATATTGGCCATTTGATTTTTACACAATGATTGGGACAGAAACTCTTAACACATTATGTGCTGTAATACATATGATCATGATGATTAAAATATGGAGTTCAGGAATGATTGCTAATGTGACTATCCACCAAAGTTAAAATGATATTGATTTAAGAAACTATAGGTTATATGGTATAACCTGCATATGCTAGTCTTATTTAGTAATCTCCGTCATTTTGTCATGTCAAACCTTACAAAATGTGACATATTTTCACATGCGTTCCCGATTTTCTTACCTACAATAGCAATTATAATGTTTATTCAGTTTTATTTTATTTGTGAACAACCACACATCCAAGAGTTAACCACACATCCAAGAGTTATTGCAGGCTTGAACTTTTTTTGACATCATCAACTCAAGTTTGAATATGGTCAGTCTTTCATTTCATCAATCATGACAGAGCTCGAGGTGTAATAAAAGTTTCTAACAAGAAAATCCATGAAATCAGCATTTATTTACATTGCATCTATAATGTTTTCAAAAGTGAATTGTTAAAATAAGTTTGTTTTTTCCAAAATATAATGCTCTGTTGGCATGGTTGGGTGCTGCTATATACTACCAAGAGATGGAACCCTGAACAATAATGGACACAACATTCAAGCTTGATACAGCTCTCAATTTAGATTGTGATTATCATGATTATATATATATTTGACATAGCTTGATTTCTGGCACAGATTAAATGTGGACTAAGAACATTAAATTTTAAAACTGGATATTTCCTTTATAATATGTACATGTAATATGGTATAATATCCAAAACATAAATACATGTTGAGATTCAGCATATCAAAGAATCAGAAGAATTGAAATTTTAATGAAAGCTAACTAAGTTTAGTTTTGGACCCTTAGTTCTTCAATGTGGATTAAATTAATAATGGGGCTCAAAATCTAAATTCATGGTTAGATTCTGCATAACAAAAAACCCTTAATATGTATTATTTTTTATAAAAATCAAACAAAAACTTTAATTTTGGACAGATCCGTTCTCTTATACTTTAGTTATTGTCTAAAAACTAAATGTCTCCCAATGATGACATCACCATACCATTACACAGCCACAAATTTCAAGCAGTTGATTGAAAAATTGATCAATGGAATTTAAAGTTATGTTACTTTCAAGAGAGAAAACAAACCTGCCCCTTTTAATAGACGAATGGTACATGTAGGTGTAATGGTCCTAATAATTATGAATCCTATTCTTGTTCAAGCATTTCACCTAGACACCTATGAATTAATTCTTTGAAATACTGAACCTTGCTGCATTAATTTTTATTGTATTTTTATTACTGCTCATCAAAACATAATCTGGACCACTTCTCTCTTACATTTATATTGTACATAAACTCTTTACTTTTACTGCACATTAACCAATATCTATTATTTAATATACATGATTGGGGACTGGGTTTTAAGCTAACAGATACCTTGGTAGCTGTTACACCCAAATTATGTCCTGATACTCTTGGCATTAACAATAATTGTTATTGTAGTTGTGTGCATTAAATTTAAACCAGTAATGAATATATGTATTGTAAATCAATTGCTTATATTTCAAAAACTTTGAGAAGGAATCTGGTCCAATTGCCTGTTTGTCACTGCTAAATTATTGTCTCAAAAGCAATTAAAATCTCATAATTTTTATTGAGTAAGGAAACACAAGAGTGCACACTCTGAAATGTCTCGCCTTCTTTACTAATCATTGATATTATGTTGATAGTCCTAAATATAAAGCTGTATTTCAACTGTCACATAAACTTAACATTAACCAAGAAAACTTAACATTGACCAATGAACCATGAAAATGAGGTCAAGGTCAGATGAACCATGCCAGATAGACATGTACAGCTAACAATTCTTCCATACAACAAATACAGTTGACCTATTGCTTATAGTTTAAAAAAAAAAGACCAAAGCACAAACTTAAACACTGAGCAATGAACTGTGAAAATTAGGTCAAGGTCAAATAAAACCTGTGCAACTTATATAAAGATCATAAAATATTTCCATACACCAAAATGGTTGACCTATTGCATATAGTATTAGAAAAAAAAGACCAAAACTCAGAAACTTAACTTTGACCACTGAACCATGAAAATGAGATCAAGGTCAGATGACGCCTGCCAGCTAGACATGTTCACCTTACAATCATACCATACACCGAATAAACTCAACCTATTGCTTATAGTATCTGAGATATAGACTTGAGCACCAAAACCTAACCTTGTTCACTGATCCATGAAATGAGGTCAAGGTCAAGTGAAAACTGTCTGACGGGGATGGGAACCTTGCAAGCTACGCACATACCAAATATAGTTATGATAACTAAAAGGATAACTTATCCTTTTACTTATAAGAGAGAATTTCACATTACAAAATATCTTTAACATTTTTTGAAGTAGTCACTGAACCATGAAAATGAGGTCAAGGACATTAGACATGTGACTGACGGAAACTTTGTAACTGAAGCATCTATATACAGAGTATGAAGCATCCAGGTCTTCCATCTTTGTAGTAAAAGCAGTTGTAATACTGCATTGTTTTATGCATAAAATCTACTATTTAATCAAAAGTGTTTATAATGTTCAATTTTGAGATCTGGTAAACCCGGTTAGCACAATAATAATTCATTTGCGAGATAATTTTATTCCTGTTTTCTTTTTGTTGATAGCAGATCTTTATTTGTTGGGCTATACATTTGAATATATTCACACTTTTTGATGAATGATGGCCAATTGAAAGTTTTAAACTATTCTGTTAATTGTATTCAACTTTAAGTATTGTGTTTTTGTTGTTGGGATGCTGTCCAATGAACCTATACCCCACATCTCCTTGTATCACATGTTATATATTTGGAAAAAAGTTAAATCATATTTAACTGTATTATTTGGCTAAAAATTGAGTCTGAGATAAATTATTCTTTATTTCTATTTTAATCAATAACAACAATACATGTATGTTCATGCTTAATTTATGAAGATATGCAATTTTTTGAAAACGAAAAATTTAATAAAACGAAAATAAATATTTAAAAATGCACACAAATTTCCATGCCCAGTAATATGCACTTCAATTCACTCATTGAAACGTGAATAATCCTTGTTTGAGAGTGCATTAGTCTTGTTATTTGTAAGTGTGAGTCTATTCCATTTATGTATACATGTAGAATCTCTACAGGCTTTCAATGCGTCTCATATAACTTGGTAAACTTCCAATGATTAGGTTGACATAATTGTGATCTGAAAATATATAAACATATTTTTTTTTAACTTTGTTACTTCTGGTTTGATGTACAGTAGGTAAGGGATGTATATGGTATGCCATTGTTTGTCCATCCATCCTTTCAAATGACAACACTTTGTTCAATATCTCAAAGTAGAAGGGGTTTAAATAAAAAAGGTTTTTATTTGGCCCAGATATAACTAAGAAAATAACAGTTATCCTACATATTTCAAAATTGTCCAAACTAGACTAAGGTACATCATTTTCAGAAAATAATGTTTTTTACCAATTTAAGAGTTACTATGGCAATAAACTTAGACAAAATTTTATAAAATTCTTGATTTTCCTTGTTTTTTTGGTCAAATAAAAAATATTCTTGGACCAAAAATAAGTCCTTAAATATTATAGTCTTCTTTGCTTTGAACGAACAATTTCTCATGAAATTTTAACACAAAATTTAGATTGAGTTCACTTTTAATTTTGATTTTTTGGAGTCTGTTGTTCAAAAGTTGCAGGACCTATCAGATTTGGGTTATTTTTCACACCTCATATTAAGTCAAATAAATCTCATATCTGTACTGAATGTCTTTCAGTTGTTTGTATACTTGTACCGGGCACAGTGTCCCCTCTTTTTTTTGGTTAAATGTATTTCTTTTTGTATCCATCTGATGAGTTAATACTTTTTCAACTTATTTTATAATTTGTTCTTATTTTGTACTGTTACACCACTGTTTCAGTAAGGGAGGGTTGGGCACCAGCTTTCATGTTTAACCCTGCCACATGTTTATGTCTGTCCCAATTCAGGAGGCTGTAATTCAGTGGTTGTTGTTTGTTGTATCACATATTGTTTTTTTTGTTCATTATTTTGTACATAAACTAGGCCAAATTTCTTGTTTCAATTGTTTTACATTTGTCATAATACAGGGTCTTTTATAGCTCTCTGTGTGGTATGGGATTTACTCATTGTTTAAGACTGTATGGTGACCTACTTTAGGCTACAGTTGTTAATTGCTGTCATTCTGTCTATCATTGGATGAGTTTTCTCATTGGCAATCATACAACATCCTCGATTTTATACAGTGTAGTTGTATCTAACAATTTGATCATATAATTAATATCACCATATATATAGGAAACATAGTAATATTTATAAAAACTTTTGTATTTGTTTTAATATATAATTTGGTCATGTATTTTATGCTCAATATATCTAGCATTTGTCTAGTAAAA
Source organism: Mytilus edulis (assembly GCA_019925275.1). Lineage (NCBI taxonomy): Eukaryota > Metazoa > Mollusca > Bivalvia > Mytilida > Mytilidae > Mytilus > Mytilus edulis. Next base: position 40,076,981 of record CM034362.1, read on the forward strand.
ACTAAATTTTGTGAACAACCAATTTATAACTTTCATAGAAGATATACTTACGGTGTATCAATTGATTCATATTGAAGCTACACATGTACACTGTACATGTATATGTAAACTTTCTCACAGTTTCATTCTGTCTGGTTCCAAGTCTTAACAATTACTGTTAAAGTCTCCAAGGAAATTCATTCAATAACTGTGTTCAAAGTCCTTCTGGTTGACATAGCTGAAATTAATAAAGAGATAATAAAATAAGTTTAACTAAAAATAAATTGTTGCATTATTTATTAAACATATATGACAGAGTTAAAATGACTTTCAGATGTGTTTAGGTTTTTAATGCTAATGTTTGAGACTCAAAGAATTTATCATTAATTATGTTTTATTTATATATTCTACTTGGACAATAAGTAAAGTTAATATATATCTAATTGATAATGGACATTTTATAATCAAAGTGACAATAATGCCTCAGGGCTTAATCCTTTATCCTTCTTAAATTAGGGGCAGAATCAATTTGCGCCAATTGCAGTTTTGAAAAGGTATTAATTGCGCCACTCTCTTTTATTTTGATGGTATTAATTGCGCCAATAAATGAAATGAAATTGCGCCACATATACCTGTAAATTTTTTTACTTATATCATACCTGTACATGTTTTACCTATATCATACATGTACTATAATCAACTTTTCCATTTAAGATTTAACTATACACTCTATTATCAAATTTAAGAAAACTCACCAAAAAATAAATTGTTAAGAAATAGAATATTTTGTCACGAGTCAAGATGTATTCTATACCATTAAAAAAATAGAGTCCGATAGAGGAAACCCAGTCATCATGTTAAAGAACACAAATTCCGTCAGGCATTGTAAAGAAAACTGAAGATATAAGGTAGAGATGTACAGTTAAGTCGTGTTGTGCTAGGCTATTCACAGATGAATCATGTGCAATTATTTTGAATGGAGAATTAGATCATATTCACGAAACAAATGCAAAAGAAAAGCAACCGATATGTTGTCGGCGTGACCTTCAAAATTGATAAATTCAGAGCTAAATAAAATAAAAAATAAATAAAAATGGCGGAATTAAATGATTATTTTATTGGCGCAAATGATACCTATAGTTTTGAAAATTAGGTGGCGCAAAAGAAGTATTGGCGCAATTAAGTTGTGGCGCAAATGAGTTACTTTTTGGCGCAATAAGATATCGCCCTTAATTAGAGACATTGCTAAAAGAGTTGTTTTAATTATTTATCTTTCTTTATCTGGATAATAACTTGTTTATATTTGTCAACACATTATGTAATAATTGATCTTAGCTTATTGTTTATTTCTCATATATCACTGTCATATAAATATATATATATATTTTGTACTATTTTGTAAAAGATATAAGTTTGGAAGTCACAGGCTTGGTGACAAGTTCCAGTCTTGGAAATAAATTATATACTAAGTGGAATTAATCTTCTGTGTATTACTACTAGTTTATAAAAGAGGACGTAAGATATGAAAGGGACAGTCAAACTCGTAAATCTAAAACAAACTGACAACGCCATGGCTAAAAATGAAAAAGACAAACAGAAAAACAATAGTACACATGACACAACATAGAAAACTAAAGAATAAACAACACGAACCCCACCAAAAACTAGGGGTGCTCCGGAAGGGTAAGCAGATCCTGTTTATGGTGCATGGTTACTTAGGTTTAACATTTAGTTGTGACCAAATCCTCATATCAGTCTCCTATTTTTAGACTGTGGATTTCTTGGTTACACATATATGAATAGATAGTTCGAAAAATATGGGGGAGGGAAGTATAATTGACAATTAAAAACTGAATCCAACCTTTTTTATAATTCATTCACTCTGTATTATCTTACTATACTAATTAAAGACAGTTATTGAGTGTTTAACTGTCACATGCATTTGTAACTGTAAAAAAGATTTGTCTACATTAATCGATTTGATAAAATATGGCTTCTTGTCAAACTCAGTTTTCATTTTAAGAATTAATTTGAAACATTGAAGTATTTAAATGTGAAGTCACCTTATTTACAAACATTTTTAGAAGATCAATGTGAGTACATGTAATATATATTTTATTCCATATGACAGCGAGTCAGGATAATTAAATACTATTTTTTTTATAATTTGATAAAGTAATTAAATAATCCATGCAAATAAAAATATCTAAAAATAAAATAATACCTAATATATATTATATACACTTTTTGTTTTATTCATCATGTTCATTATGATTCAGTCTAAACATTGTGCTGTTTTGTCACCATCTGTAAGATAAAAAAACAACAACATTAGAACTGATCACTGGCATCCTAGAATTATAGTCAACAGTGCATTTTTTGCAGGAATAAAAAAAATATTAGGAGTACATGTATATATATAAGGCCAAATTAAATAATATCTATGAAAAAATAGGAAATTACTTTATTCAACATTGGGAGAGATATTATATTGTAAAATGCTTATTGAAAAGACGACAAACTCTCTAAGGCAGGCAGCTATTTGTAACCTTAAATCGTACATGTAGGGTAATTGGGGAAATAGGAAACACACATATTTTTTTATTTGCCCTTAATGATTTTACTTGGAGGGGGTATTATTACATTGTATAAATTGGCCGGATAATAATTCAATAAAATATTCTTGAAATAAATAGTAATACCAGGGATTGAAGTAAAAATTTTAGCATTGTAGCCCACAGCTTAAATTTTATAGCCAACATATATATATATATATATTTGCGAAAGCAAATTTACAGATCTAACATTGTTGGGTTGATGTTTAGACGAGTTGTATATAAACTATATATATAAAAAAAAAATTGAAGTAGCTCACACTTAAGTTATATGCTTGTAATTGTAGGGGTTATTGTGTGTGGACTCATGCTAATTTCAAACCTGAATACCGAATGAAAATGTTCCCATCCAGACTATTGTACATTTATTTTGCACATGACCATGATGACATATATAGTAAAAGCAAAATTAATAATAAATCTAATATGTGTGTGTTACCCTACATGTTATTTTGCAAGTAAATACATTGTATAATAGTTTTATATCAGATTGTTTTATTTCATTATTCCATGAAATTATATATCATGTATATATATCTGAATCGAGTTGAGAAAATTTAACCCTAATTTAATCCATATGGAGCAGCTTCTCGGGTAAATTTAACCACTCAGACTCTAACAACATTTTATGCAAAGTCGATAGTTTTCAAGCCATAATTGACCACAATCGATTTCTTCGACCTAACGATATAGAATTTTGCAAAGTTTCTATTTAGTAAAATTATTTGGATTGAGTGTATTTTACTTACAGTTATCGTTTTTATTCATGTATAATGGTAAAGTTGATAACATATATCCTCATTCATCAATGGTCGGCCATATTTGCTTCTGTAGCAACAAAAGGTCATCACAGGTCAAACCACTTGAAGAGCGCGTAACGAAAAAAGCCGAAGGCAGTGATTAGTGTAGAGTAGTATTCGGGCCCGTATGCGGATCGGAACTGGAACTGCCGGGGAGTTTGTAAATTTATATCGTTGTATTCCTTTTGTTTGTGTTAACCAATTGTCGTTCGGAATTATTTTTTATACGTCATTTATTTATCTTGCAATTTCTTGTAATTTAGTTTGCGTGTTTTATTTCTTTGGTGTCATATTCACCGTACAGCTTTCAACAATGAGCAAAGCCCATACCGCATAGGCAGCTATAAAAGACCCATGCAGATATAACAAAGTAAAACAATTCAAACGAGAAAACTAACGGCCTTATTTATATAAAAAAAATGAACGAAAAACAAATATGTAACACATAAACAAACAACAACCACTGAATTACAGGCTCCTGACTTGGGACAGGCACGAACATAAATAATGTGGCGGGGTTAAAAATGTTAGCGGGATCTATGTTTGTGTTCGATCATACGATATAATAAGGCGGTAGTTGCCCGCGAATGGATTTTTTTTTTATTCTTTGCGTCTTATTTGCTGATTGCAGTTGGTTTTTGTTTTGTGTCATGTGGAGATATGATGTGATTTTGTTTTTCTTTTGATGTGTTTGCATCTTAAATTTGGGATTGCACCGAGTTATTTCATGATTTCTTTTGTGCTATATTTTCGATACATTTTTAGTCTATCTTATAGCATCTTACAATTGTCCGGCGACATAATGTGATACTTTTTTGTTCGCCAATATTATTCATACGATTTGAATTTACTATTTATATCTTTTTCTTTTCTTATTAGTTCTACAGTCGAAAATTTGCAAGACATTATAAGTCTTTACTTATTTAACCGTTTTACATTAGACTCAATTTTATTAAAGTTTATCACATAGACTCGATTGTATTATAGTACTTTACTTGAATAACCGTCCCACTGTTAGTTGTATGTTAGTTCTTCACAACTCAGAAACAGATTCAAGAATATCAAAGTTCCCTTATATTAATTTTTACCGTATACAGTGGCTCACTCTATTTTTCTCATACTTGCTCACTATTACAAGTCAAGTACTATAGTAGTACACCGCTGTCTTCATATTTCATGTACTGCACATGCGTATATATATTACTCGAGTGTGAAACATGCAGACAATACTCTACCAAAGCAAGCCAGGAAACAATCCATCAACAAGGAATTAAGACTGAGCTTAGGGGAGCTCGCTCCAGTCATGCTCCAGTGATTCCCTATGTTTAATCAAACATATTTTTCCGACGAAAGCCCCCGCCCCCCCCCCCCCCCCTCCTATATTCTTGAAAACGTTGTTCTTATACATACTTATCTCCATGTTATTGTCTCAAGTCTTCAGTCTCTGCACCGAACTCTTACAATCAACCAAGTCGTTGCTAAGACGGTGCTTAAAAGAGAAGCGGCTTGGGTTACCATTGTACTTACTAGACAGTCTTTGATATTCTGTTACAGTTTTGTACAAGAGTAATGTTTGGGATGCTTAAACCTTTCGCATATTTTGTAAGTTGAAAAATGAATTTACTAAAGACCTTTTTTGGGTGTTAACATCTGCGGTTGACTGGCATATTTTATGTAGAATGTACAACCTGTTTTATTTGAGAAAAAAAAAATGATTCTAAAAGATAACGAAAATTAAGCATACGCTCTTTTAACTGTTCTTGAACAGGGCTCCAATTTAAAATAAAAAAAGAAAGAGTTCAGATGATCAAGTTCTTTGAAGAAGGAGAAAGGGGAAACCAATAGCACTGCTATATCATCTCAGAAATTATATAAATTATTACCATTAGTATTACAAGACTATGAAGGATGCATTCACATCTCTTCTGTTATGGAGACGTTTGACAAATTCTGTTTATAAAAAAAAACAAGTTTCTTTTGTGACATAACTTTATTCGTATAGATTTCTCCTACATATCTTTATATATTGCTTTCTTTAGTTCAAATTGGAATCTCAGATAAGCATCTGGTACTTTAAAACCTCTCCTCTCTGTTCCATGCCTCTGGTCGACAAGTGTACTTCAGAATAATTACTGACTGTCAAATGTATAGCAGAACGTACATAACTTCTTGATAAAACTGCTGTCTATCTCCCCTTTTCGACACTGCAAAAAAAAAATCGAACAGGCAATTAAAGAGGGGGTTGCAACCATATGTTCCCCGTACAAACGGATCGGAATTCTCATTCTGTAAACAAATATTGTAGGATTGTTAAGGTATTTTGGTGTTTTTAAAAGCCCCTCCCCCTTTTTTTAATATACACCACCAACAAAAAACATTTAGTTAGGATAAAGAACTAATAAACAATAGTCCTATAATGTAAGGCTTCAGAGTTTCATATCTTTAAGATTCAACATGTTTTTTCGTATTGTTTTTTACTATCAATGTTGAACCGTTAATTTTTTTCGGATTTTTTTAGCTACCAATGTTGAACCGTTGAACCGTTCAACATTGATAGTTAATAACAAAAATTTCGATAATAAATGTTGAATGTAAATGATATGAACCTCCGGTCTTATATTAAAGGACAATATAATAGACATTAGAAATTAGACATTATTTTATTTTCCAATCATGGGCTCTTGTCAGGCAAGATACAAAAACATCATAATACAATGATTATATAAACATTAGTGAAATACACAATAAGTAATACACAAATAATAAATTGATAATATGAGCAATGTAGGATATAATTATAGTAAGAGAAATTGAGTGCAATGAGGCCGATTTAATATTAAAAGGATATGATATTAAGTTTATTTTAAAATACGGAAACTAAAAAATAGTAAAAATAGAACCGGGAATATAGTATCTCAATCTGCAGTAGTTCTCCTCATGACCAGTGCACAGTAGTGAGGGACTTCATCACAACAATGCAAAGGTCATCAAGGGGGGATCCTTCAGAAATAGCTACAGATACATGAGATTACTCCAATAGTGATTCTCCTCATGACTAATGCACAATAGCAAGGGTTAACATTGCTACTGGAAAATATTCATCAAGGGACGGTGCTCTAGAACTCACTATGGAGAAAATATAAAGTTCAAATTACAAGTAGTAGAGGGAAATAAATCCCATTAAAACTTTTCATATTTCTTAATGAACATGCATAATTCTGATAATAAATTTTCATCTTCATTATTCATTAACCATATCAGTTTTTGTTTAGGGTCAAGATATTGAAAATTCTTGCAGCAATTATTTATCATTGTTATCATGTCTTTCCTTTGATCTGATAAACTATCACAGTTAAAAAGAAAATGTGTTTCATCTTCGACCTCATTACTACAACATCTCTTACATATTCTATTGTGTCGGGGAGTATTACTATATCTACCTCTCTCTATAAGTAAATGGTGAGCAGATATGCGAAATCTTGTTAGACTCCGTCTATCTTCAAATTTTTTAACAATATCAAGATATTTTTCACAACCAAAATTTGCTTTAAACGTAACATATGTGCAAAGTTTTCCTTCTGAGTGAGTTTTGAGATTTTTTTCCCAATCTTTCAACATGGCAATTCTTAGTTTTCTGTTGTCAATTGGTTTAGCCATGTCTGAGGATATTTGATAATTATTAATCAGTGAAAGAAGTTTTTCAGATGACATATACCATGATGGTTTCTTTGACTCATACAATTTCTTTGATTCTATAAATGCATTATATAACAATGGAAAGTTAGTGTCTGACTTTTCTAATCTGTAATAGTATTTAGTCATTGCTTTAATCATGTTAAAATATATTGGTAGTCTTCCCAACTCAGTTAATACTGCAAAATTGGTGCTTTTTTTTGGAGCTCCAAGAATAAATTTACAGAATTTAGTATGAAGTTTTTCAGCAGGTAATTTAGAATAAATATGGTCAAATGAAAAAATTCCATTTCTATATTTAGACGACATAGGATTAAAGGCACCCCATATCTCACAGCTGTATAGCAAGATGGGTTTGATGGTATGATCAAAAACATGCATGCTTGTTTTGACTGAAGGATGCAAGGATAAAAAATCTTTAGATAACTTAAAATAGGCTTTTAGAGCCTTTTTATACAATTCATCCTGGGCTACTGTAAAGGAGCCAGATGCACAAAAATGTATACCCAAATATTTATATGTTTTAACACACTCTAGTTTTACACCATTTAGCATAAAATCATATTTGTTAATCAATCTACCTGCCTTGTTGAATATAAGAACCTTTGTTTTGTTTGTATTCACACTTAAGCACCAATCATTGCAGTAATTTTGCAATAAGTTTGGACTCAGATTGTCTCCTTGTTTCACCCCCAGGTGCGTTGAAAAGGAATTTGTTAAGTTTTCATTTACCTTTACACATGATTTACTTACTTCATACATGCTTTTGATGATGTTGTAAAAAGAAGATCCCACCCCAATATCTAGTAGTTTCAATTTGATTCCAGTGTGAATAACAGTATCAAAGGCCTTTTTGAAGTCAACAAAGCAGGCATATAGTCTACCACCAGGGTTATTACAATATTTATCAATAATTGTCTTGATTACAAACATGTGGTCAGAGGTCCTAGCTTTTTTTGTGAAGCCAATTTGGCAGCCATCAATTATTTTGTGTTCGACTAGAAATTTGTCTAGTCGGGAATTTAAAATAGAATTAAACAATTTTCCTATTGAACTAGTTATGGTTAAACCACGATAGTTATTAGGATCAAGAATATCATTAGCCTTATGTAAGGGTGCTATATATCCTTCTGCCCATTTTTCAGGATAAATGCCATTACTCAAACAAGAGTTGAATATTTTTTTGAAGCAACCAACTAAAATACTTTGGCTGCATTTAATCATATTATTTGTAATATTGTCCAAACCAGGGGATTTATTCCACTTTAATTTTGAGATGGCAGTGATAATTTCATTATCAGTTATTACAAAATCTAATTCATTAAAACATTTCGGGGATATCTCTGCAGATTCTAAACTCTCCTCAAGATGTTTAACCCTATCTAAAAAATTATCATTAACCTTATTTAAATCTTGAAAGTGATGAAGCCAATCAGATGGTGATATATTGTTAACTGAAGAATCATGATTTTTGTCCTGTAACTTATTAATCAATCCCCAGTATAATTTTGGATTGTCCTCATGAAGAGTTTCTAACTGTTCTAAAATATCTGCCTTAAAAAATTTCTTTTTGTTTTTTCTGCATTTGTTATATTCCCTATATAATTTGTAATAATGATTTTTAACCATTGGATCTTTCGGGTTAGAAGAGTAAATTTTTCCATAATTTATAAGATTCTTTCTCATTGAGTGCAAATCAGAGCCAAAGAAATTTTTGTGTTTCTTTTTCTTTTTCCTATATTTAGGTGTTTTTTTCAAAGATTGTTCAGCAGCCTCAATGAAAATGTTAGTTAGTTTAACTGAGGCTTCATTTATCTCTATTTTGGAAGTAAAATGCCCTTTAAGTATGAAATCTGATATTTTTTCAAGTACAGATGGAGAAGTTAGAGCCTCATGAAACACTGTAACTGAGTTCTCTGACCACATGTATCGAGAAGGCATAGTATGCAAATCATGATCAATACAATCATCTCTTAAATTAGCACTAAATTGGGCTGACATTTCCCATTCAATTTTACAATGACAATCAGATAATGTAGGTACAAATTCAGCAACTCTAAAGTACAAAATATAATCAAGGGCACTCTCCGACACAATAGAATAGTCTACAACACTTGCTCCATTAGGAGTATAACAGGTAAAATTACCATTTAAATCACCAAGTGTACGCCCATTTAAAATTCTAAGCTGATGAGAAATACAAAATTCACATAAATCTTTCCCTCTACAATCAAGCTTTTTGTCTCTGTTTTTACGCAACATAATATTTTTATCCAAAGGATATGTATTGTATAAAGGAAGAAAATCTATTTCATCTTGTATAATTAAATCAGGGTGTGATCCAGCTCTGGCATTAAAATCACCACAAAGAAGTATATCTGCATCTTTACAAAATAATGTGATATCATTTTCTAGACATTCAAAAAGTTCTATGCCCCCTTTCTTTGTGTAAGTTGATGTTACAGGTGGGTAATAAATAACACAAATATATAGGTCTCTGTGAAAGCCAATGAATTTTTTTTCTAATTTAACCCATTGATAATCAGTGTTAGAATTTTTCAAAATTTTCACATGCTCTTTTATGTGAGGTTTTCTCAAAATGGCTATTCCACCATAATATCTATTGTTAGCCTTAGTGATAGGTCTACATACAGGATAGTAGTTAAAAGGGCCCACATTTTTAATATTGCTATTATAACCAACATGGGTTTCTACAAGGAATGCTAGGTCATATTTTGAAATTGAGTCTATAAAGGTTTTATCCTGAGTTTTATCAATGTCACCAGAAAAGTGCCCTCCAACATTCCAAGTACACATTTTCAATGTTGAAAATAACATAGTCATGTCTTAGTCTGTAAAAAATATGTATAACAAATAAAACAAAATAAGATACAGAAAAAAACCTTCAAGTAGTTGTCTGCTACTATAAAAACTAATATTTATAATATTACTTAAAATTATCACCAGTAGTTTTTAGAGTACAAAAATATTGGTATTGATAAACCAAAAAGAGTCAATGTTCAGTTAAAGAGGAATAACTCCAGTATATTAATGAGTCTTAAGTTAAAAGTGCTTTTTTTTTTTTTAAGCTAACAAAATATCTTCTTCTTTTTTTCTTTCTTGAAATAACTTTTCAAATCAGATAATTGGTAGAATTTCTTTGTTTTAGAAAAATAGTATGTATTTAAGTACTTGTAAACTGGGAAAATCTTAAAAAAGAAAAATTAGAGCAATTTACAAACTAACAATTTTTGTCCAATATTTTTTGTATACAATAATTTTCTTTTATGAATCTTAATTATTAATGTTATTTATGAGGTGCGGGTCCCATTAAGCCACGGCCACGACCACGGCCACGACCACGTCCACGTCCTACTTGTCTACTGTTTGTATTGCGACTTCTGGATCTGCTTCTGTTACGCTGTATTGTTATATTCAGGGTTGAATGTATTGCGTGTTTCAGATTGTTTGCCAGTATTGAGGTTCCTTTGTCGTTCAGGTGATATTTGTCATCAGACAATAGTGTCATCATGGTGTTTCCTCCTGATAGCATGTTTGTGTGTTCTACAACCGTAACATGGTGACAATTCGATATTTTCTGTTTGATCAAGGCATTTATGATCACACCATTAGTGTGGTGGTTAATATCGTCAGCTCTAGGTGTAGCTAGTGATATCAGACATTTACTTTGAGTCCATTTTTGTCCGATAAGGTGCACTAGGTGCATTAATTTGTCAACACATGTTGTAGGTTCATATTTTTTTAGATCATTTGTAAGAATGTACAGGATTACTAGATTTGGTTGTTCTTCGTATTGTGTGATGTAAGTAGTTGCCTCGTCTATTGTGTATTGAATTGATTTGTGAATTTTGACTGCATTAGTTACTTTATCTTCTTTTATTCCTTTAGTGTTTGAGGTACCAATCAGAAGAACTTTTGGGACATATTCTTCTTCAAGGTGTGAGGTATCTGCCTTCTGTAAGGTGAATTTGTCCTGTGTTTTTACTTGAGTTGCCTGTTGTGGGTCAAGTAATGTAAGCAGTTGTGATTTGAGGTTAAGATTATGTTCAAAAAGATTATCCAACTTGTCGCTTAAACTTCTGTTGCTGGTACTGAATTTTTCGATCTCTTCATCCTTTTTGTCGAGTTTGTCCATCAAAACATGAGTTTCATTTCTTGATGACTGTAATGCAGTATTAAGGTCCTCTATTGACTCCTTAAGAGTGTCCTTAAGTTGTTGATTACTAATATGGAGATGATTTATCTCTTCCTTTTTATTGTTCAATCTTTCGTTTAGTATTATTACTTCATTTTTTGATGCTTGTAACAATGTGTCAAGTTCATCCGCTGTTTTAGTACACTTTATTATCAACTTTACCTGTTCTATCTCTGTTTTCAATGTTTGAAAATTTGAATTTTGATTATCCAGCATTTGTGATATCTTGTGTGTAACACTGGTTTCTAGACGTTGAATTTCATCAGTAACAGTGATTTTAGTGTCTTCTTGTTCAGTTTCAGTATGTTGGTTCTTAGTTGAAATTGGAGTTTTGAGTTTCGTGTACGTGCCATTATTATTAGCATCTGTTGGCGGTGTTGTGTCGGTTATTATTTGTTTTTGTGAAGTTTCATCAGTAAGAGTCCCCATTATGTGGATAAGTTGAGGAAAATCTTCTTTTGCAAACTTTTCAAAGTGGTTTCCTTGTGCTTGTATGAACCCAGTTCGCACAAATAAAGTTATCTTATAAAGAAGGGGGTTCAATTTGTCCTCAGATGTTTTGATCTCAACAGCGATAGTTTTAAGTGGGTCATCTTTCGTGATTACCTCGGGGCTATCTGCCCAGCAAATGTCTCGGGTTTCTAATTTCTCCATATATTCATAATAATAAAGGTTTAAAGCTCTTATCCAGGGTCTTAGGCGGGTGATGTTAGTCCTAAAGCCAACCATTCGGGCATCTTTTTTATATAGATTGAGATCAATTTGCTCGAATTTTGCCTGTTTTGATTTTTCTGTTGTGGGCTCGGATAACCTACTCGGTAGACAATCGGGCGGGTATGTAGTATCTATTTGATCATTATTAAGGAAGTGTGTATATCTTTCATCGTTTAAATCAAACATTTTCAATCACTTTAGCGATGATGTTGTAGGATTTGTGTTCTTGGTCTTGGCTGTTAAATTTTATCAGCGTTCCATGACCGGAACCGGAAATACCAATATAACACTTATGAGGTTCTTAGGTAGCACTCCACAGTTAGAAAATAAAATTAAAAATGAGCCCCAAAATGTTTTATCATCTCCTATTCCTGGATTTCTAATACATTAACCTAACTGTTTGTGTTGTACATGTGCATATGTATGTAATCAGTATCTTCCATAGATTTAATTTTCCAAAGTTAAAAGGGTGAAAATTAATTCCTTTTATGTGTATCCATGGCAACATTCAGCCTTTATTTGCCATAAAATATTGCAAAAAGGGGGGTGAACATGTCATATATCCCCCCAAAATTTGGATCAAACTAGAATTTCAATGCCTTTGAGTGATACCTTTTTAGAAACTGTTTTCTTAAATCTTCCTAATGATCAAATAAAAAATGGGTGTCTTTCGCCTCATTTTTTCGTAAAATCCAATCACAAAGTTCGTGCGATAAAAAGTTGGAAAAAAACATTACAATAATTGCCGGACCAATGTATGGTATGGACATGCAAATACGGACTGTCATACAGAAAACAGCCTATATTACATACATTACATAACCTTGATGTTCATATAAACCCAATACAAAGGCTATTTTAATACTCAGCTATCCAAAAATGAATTTTATTGCACACTAGCTTTCATATTTAAAAAATCCACAGGGGCCAAAATGCGAAACTACACACCTAACTGTGGAGTGCTACCTTATCATTTACATTCAACGGTTTTATCGGATTTTTTTTTACTATGAACCGTTCAACATCAATAGTAAAAAAAATCCGATATAAAAACGTTGAATATAAGTGATATGAACCTCCGAAGTTTATATAATATTATAGCATTACGGTAAATAGAATAATTGAAATTCAGTTAATTTAGTGTGGGAGGCTATTTTAATCCACTTTCTGAGTGTGTATTATATAATGTTACAATGTAACAAACCTATCAAACACACCGTGAAAAATAACATTATCTCCCCTGGAAATGCTTAACAACAAGACACAAAAAACTGCTACCTTTTTTTGCTCTATATCACATAATTATGAAAACAGATTACATAGATAGGGAATATTGTGCTTGTGTACACGTTTGAATGTGTAGGTGGCACACTCAGAACGATCGTCTCTAGATTTTTTTTTTTAATTCGTCCCGGCCTTTCCGGGTTCACGTAGCAACACGTTTGTTTCCTTTCCAGCTATTCCTGATTATCAATTAATCCAAAACATGCATTTATCACAAAGCAACAACTATTAAACAACTCACCTATACCAATGGTGATCGTCTAATTCCTAGCTGATTCCTTTAATCGTACCTTTCTTGACGACACCCATCGTTGTAGCGTCTACCATTGGAGGTAGCGAAATTACATGATTTGACAGGAGAGCGAAATAAACAAGGGGAGCAATTTTATCGAACCGCATTCCGGACTGTATCCTCGTCTGAGTTAAATTCAAAATAATCAACCAGATTCTCGTCCGGTATAATATAGTCTGGTAAACTACCAGTTTTTGCATTAAAATCACCAAAAATAATACAATTTAGACTCTCTATGTTTTTTTATATTAAGCATCTCATTTTCTACCTCATCGAATGATTCACTTGTTGAATATTTCGAATTCGATGGTGGAATATAAACACAACCTAGTAGACTATCAGTTTTCTGGTTTATAATAAGTTTTGAAATCTTAACCCACTGTACAAATTCACAATCTGTATTTATAAAGTTTAAATAACCTTTTAACTTATTTCTATACATAACTACAATCCCCCCTGATTTTCTTTTACATTTTTTTCTAATTTTAGAATAATACATATAGTCATCAGGTATATTTAATATATCAATGTCAGACAGTTTTGTTTCTATAAACAAACAAATATCATAATTTTTTTTATCATCTCTATAAACTCAGGACATAACAGTTTTTGTTTTATACCACATACGTTAAGAAAACAAATTTTTAATTCAGAAAAAATAGGTTCCGCATTGTTAGTTCGATTTTCACTCGTGCTGATATCTCTTTCTGTTCCTCTTGCACAACATCCCTATGCACCAGGAAAAGGAGGAGGTGGTCTTTGCTCCATTGGTCGCTGGTTTTGGAACGATGGTCTAGGTGGCATTTGTGGTGGTGGATGCGGGAAGAATCTCTTGTTGTTGATATACAGTTTATCATCACGTAAATGTGCAACGTGTCCTTTTTGTCTTGCATCCTTCATGATCGGCACCAATTCACGTCTTTTCTGAATAACTTCCGCTGGGAATTGTTCATGGACACGAAACTGAGTGTCCCTGTCTTTCAATTTTTCTCTTGCAGCCGCCATCACCATTTCGCGGTCCTTTCTTTTTTCAAATTTGGCAACGATTCCCCTCGGACCTCTATCTCGGCGCGGTTTCAATCTATGTACCACGTGAAATGGAATATTGTTTTCGATTCCAAGTTCATTTGTTAAAAATGATTGAATATGTATATTCTCTTCAACAGTGTCTGAATTCACTGTTCTTAATTTCATTAAAACTAAGCTAAATATGTTTTGTGGAAAATTGAATAAAAATAAACATTATATGTATTTGAAGGCATTATTTTAATTATCAGGCAAATATGTCATGTACTCCGTAAGAAGGATTTTAAATTGAGGAACTTTTAAAACTTGAAATTGAATTTACAAGTTTAAGATATGATCTTGTTTTTTTGGGGTTTTTATTTGGATAAAATAGTTAAATATATGGTATTATCATAACAAGTCTTTATTTTAATGATATAAACATGGAACTCTTTTTGTACGGATTCATTTTTTATGGTGTTCATGGTTGACTATCAATGACACCGTTTTTAATGTATGTCTTAAAGATTATTCTCCGAAAAAAATAATTCACAATAGTACGTTGTTAACTAGGTTGGTCTCCTCCGTAAAACATTCAGTATGCCTTCGGAAGATACAAATATTAAGGTATTGTCAAGAATTTCAATAACGGCCGGGAAACAGACTAGTTGTTAACCTTCTATGATTATTAAAGAATGATGGTTTTTTTCGGTACGTAACGTCTAAACACTGCTAAGGAGTCCTTAATGCACTAAGGACTATACAATGCCACTAAGGACTAGAAGGAGTGCTGTTATATGTATTATTTTTATATATCATGTTAGAGATTGATATTTAATGCATAAATTTCAAATTTTACAGAAAAATAGTTATAAATAAACGAGATATTCAACATTATTTAGACACGTGCCGGTTTTTCTTTGATATGTTGAAAATCAATGAACCGATTGACACGTGCCAAATAACATAGCAACTGATTAAACAATCACGATCTTTTTATTTTAAGTAATTTAAAACAAGTGTATCGAAAAGATTTATGCTTCAAATATTTATAATTAAATGTGATGTTCTTATTTAAAATGATAAAAAGCACAAATAATTTTGCTGTTGTTTTATTTCTTTCCCAACACAATAGTTTGCCATAGGAGCACGACTTTCATGTGCGCCAACTTATAAGTAAAAGTGTGGTCAGCTTGTTAAAATGTTTATGTAAGATATACGAAGACAAAAGGAATATATATATTATTAAGTGTTTTGTTTTTATTTTAATTCCGACAAAGATCCGTGTATATACAAATGGTTTCACTAAAAATATGAGTAAATTCCAAAAACCATCATAAGAAACAACTTCATGTTAAGTTTCATGAAATGGATAAGCGGTTCTCAAGTTACAGTGCGACATGTGGACGCCGGACAGACGGAAGCCGGACATTTGGATACCATAATACGTCCCGTCAAAATGTTGACGGGACGGGACGGGCGTATAATTTTGACGGGCGTATAAAAAAAAAGCGTAGTGCGCCCGTATGTCAGAAGGAAATCTGATTTGTATGTTTTTTGTCGAGTCTTCGACTTTAGTCGAAAAAGCGAGACTAAGCGATCCTATTTTCCGTCGGTGTCGGCGTCGGCGGCGTCTACAAATATTCACTCTGTGGTTAAAGATTTGAAAGTTTAATAACTTGTTTATGATCATAAGATAGTATCAAGAAGTTTTTAAATATTTATTAGATTCATAAACTGTCCTGGATTTTACCAAACTTGGACAGAAGCTTCTTTCAATCAAAATATAGTATCAACAGGAATATTTTATTGATTTATTTTCTCATTTTTTTTTTAGCCTGCGATTAACAGAAAGAATAGGCGAGACACTGGGTTCCGCGGAACTCTTACGATATTTTTTTTAACAAATTGTCTGTTTAACATATTGTATGAGATAATTTATGAAATAATGACTGTGGTATGTCCATTTAAATACTCACTGGTGAAGGCCGTGGGGTGACTTATGGTGAAAACTTCTGTGTCATTTTATTTCTTGCGATGAGTGGTCTCATCCCCAATCATACCACATCTTTTTCTTGTTATCAAAACTTCAACACGTACTTTCAAAAACTTAAAGAACGATTGTACGAATATGTAGTGAAACCTCGTAACCAGCTTCAACAAGTTCATTTGTGGACAGGTATGATTTGCGAATCTTTAAAACACGTATTCAAAATGGCAATTAACTGGAAACCACAAATTTCACCAGAATTTGTGAAAACGCTCCACGAACAAGTCAAGCTGACGACGGACGACGACGAAGTGATACCAATATACGAACGCAAAATTTGTATGCGGTCTTTTAAAAACCGACATTAGATATATTGCTCTGTTGACAAATTTATTATATTTACATGAAATATTTACAAAATACACTTGAGAAAATATTTCTTCGTTCTGAATTTTTTTTCAACAACTATTCATTTATTAGTATCCAACTTTACCGATATGACTCGAAAATTAAAAAAATCTTAGATCTCAAAACACCAAAGAGTATTGGAAAATTTTGAACCAACGCGAACATTCAAAACAACCGAATATTAATTTTGAGGATTTACTCAATTTTTTCAAAGAGCTAAACTTAGGTAACTCAGATCCAATTGACTTGCTAACTAATGATACAAATTTGATGAGTGAACTGAATGATAATTTGAATAGTCCACAAAGCTTGTGGTGATGATATGATTATTAACGAATATATTAAGACTTCTGGCGATTTTTTTATTGATGTTTATGCTGCATTGTTTAACTTGATTTTTATAACTGGAATAGTACCAGTATCTTGGGTGATTAGAACGATCAAGCCATTTTATAAAAACAAAGGCAATAAGTTTGATCCTAAAAACTATAGACCCATAACTATTGTAAGTTGTATGGGTAAATTATTTACAGCTATTTTAAGTAATAGACTTGCAAAGTTCTCTGATGAAGTTTTACTACTCAATGAAAATCAGTGTGGATTTCGAAATGGTTACTCAACTTGTGATTGTTTCTTTACATTAAACTCTTTTTTTGAAATTTTGAAATTAAAAAAGAAAAAATGTTCTGTGCTTTTGTCGATTTTGAGAAAGCATTTGACACAGTGACTAGAGATGCTTTATGGTATACGATGCTAGTAAATAACATTAATGGTTATATGTATAAAATTATTCATAACATGTATGCTGATATTAAATCATGCTTGTCATACAATGGTGAAAAATCTGATTATTTTCCAAGTAACATTGGTCTACGCCAAGGGGAGAATTTATCTCCTTTTCTTTTTTCTCTTTTTTTGAACGATTTGGAAGATTTCTTTTGTAAAGGGAATTTGATAGGCTTAAAAACTATATCAGATGCCCTAGAAGACGAACTAGATATATATGTTAAACTGTTTGCAATTCTTTACGCAGACGATACTGTATTAATGGCTGAATCAGCCACAGAACTTAATTTGTTATTAGAAAAGTTCGAATCATATTGTAATGTTTGGAAAATGAAAGTCAATGTAGATAAGACTAAAATCATGATTTTTTGTAGTGGTAGACAACCTGCTAATCTTAAATTTAATTTTGGTACTTCTGATTTAGAAATTGTAAATGAGTTTAATTATCTTGGGATTTATTTTTCTAAAAATGGCTCATTTAAAGCAAACAAGAAGCATCTCGCAGAAAAAGCGACGAGAGCCATGTATGAAGTTATCAAAAAGGGGAGAAAGCATGGGTTATCCATAAGCTGTCAATTAGATTTATTTGATAAATTGGTTAAACCTGTTTTACTTTACGGCTGTGAAATTTGGGGATTTGGAAATAATGATATATTAGAAAGGGTTCATTTGAAATTTTGTAAACTTCTACTCCATCTTAAATCTTCTACCCCGAATTGTGTTATATATGGAGAATTAGGATGTTATCCTATTAGTTTAGATATCAAGGTTCGCATGATTTCATACTGGGCAAAACTG
The DNA here is from genome assembly GCA_019925275.1 of Mytilus edulis. Classification (NCBI taxonomy): domain Eukaryota; kingdom Metazoa; phylum Mollusca; class Bivalvia; order Mytilida; family Mytilidae; genus Mytilus; species Mytilus edulis. The sequence goes on from CM034362.1 coordinate 40,095,561, forward strand.
ATTTTTAGCAAACCCAGTAAATTATCAGCAATTGCATACAAATTAATGTTTAGTTTATATCATGGAAATAATGTTATACATTATTGGATGAAATGTATAGAATCTATTTTTAATGAAACTGGTTTATCTTATGCATGGCTAACTCATACTTGTATAAATGAAATTTGGTTAAAGACTATTGTAAGAACATCTCTCCAAGATCAATTTAAACAAACATGGTACTCAGATATTCAAACGAACTCGAAAACATTAAATTATCGCCTTTTTAAGGAACTTTTCGGATTCGAAAAGTATTTAGACATTTTGGAACCCCGAGATATTTATACTTTATGTCAATTTAGACTCATTAACCACAGATTACCTATAGAAAGTGGAAGATGGAAAAAAATTCAGAGAGATAAAAGAATATGCGAACTATGTGACTTAAAAGATCTTGGAGATGAATTCCACTATGTAATGAAGTGTAAATTTATGGCTATAGAAAGACAAAAGTATATCGCTAAAAAGTATATTGATTATCCAAATATAATTAAATTTAAGGAAGTAATGAATATGGCAAAACAATCATATTTAAAAAAGCTATGTACATGTATAAGGCATATTAAGTCATGTGTGTGTTCTCCTGGCTAAGTTCAACTTATATTTGTAAATAGTGTACATATTATGTTTTCTGTAATTTATAATTGTGCTATTTATTACATGTAACTTCTGTATACCATTGTGTTGACGAAGGTTTGTCAGAATAAAGATATATATATACCGATCTTGCAAGGCCGTAACTACCCTTGAGGCAAGTGAGGCAATTGCCTCACTAAAATTTCGACAATAATTTTTTTTTTATACATATATATAAATATAATAGTCATTTGTTGTTCTGTCTCAACCTTAATTTCTATAACTTGTCATCATTCCTTTTAAACTATTCTTCCTGGATATAACTCAGCATCTCAACGGGTGATGTTTCTCGATTACATTAACCTAGTAACGATAATCACCATGGATCTTTAGTTAAAAACAGGCTCTTGCAGAAAAAGGAAAAGCGACACTGAAGGTAAAGAAGCCGGAATAATTCTAGTAATCTATTTTTTTTAACAGAGTCTGAGTATTGCATATAACTTCATTAGAACAATCAAAAAACGATAAGTAGACTAACAAATAAAGTACTGGTCTTCGGAAGGGGGCAGTCCTGTCTGCGTATTCATTTCTCCGATTCACCAACTTTTGACAAATCAAGTACTGCGCATCGCAAGGGGGCAGTCCTGTCTGCGTATTCATTTCACGAACTTTTTAAACTTTCTCTTTACAGATTAATGAAATATAAATAATATGAAACATGAATGCATGGTTTAGTTTTTATTCATGTTTCTTTAACCTTAAAAATTGAAAGAATATCCCATATTCCAATTTGATATTATTGAGGAATGGTAGAACCTTTAACAGAATTTTGTCTTTACTTATTCGGGACTACGGAATTTCGTTTCTTTATATTCGGGGTTTCGGAATCGGACACCCCAAACCCTAACCCCTCAATTTATAGATTCTGGAACTAAAATACCACCAACTATTTCCAGAAATAATTTGAAATTACGGAACTACATGTACAAACGTCAAAAACTCCATTCCAATTCCCCTGTACCCATATATACTTACTCTATAGATAGAATCATATACATGTATCTTATCTCATTCTATCCCTAGTTTGTCTACTCTTTGTTAGCATAAAAGCGAGTTTAATATTTTGTAACTGCGACTGTATGATGGTGCTTACAGCAAAGCTTAATTCCCTTTTGAAAACAAAACTGTTACTACCGATGCTGCTACCGAATTGCTGATGGAGAAGGAATTGGAAGAAGACATTGATTATTGTGTTGATGATGATGTGCTACCTTTAGAAACACAGACTGCCCTGAAACAACTGAAAACTTGGAAAAGAGCATGCATGAGACGCGAGAGATTGTGCGGTCTTGCCATGCTCCATGTTCATCGCGATAAGGATATCAGCAGACCAAATTATGATTCTGAAACGATTTGACTGAACCGGCCATAGAAAAATTTGGAAAACTCTACTGAATCGATGTTTGTTCTATGTTCTGATAGACTCAAATCAGTGATATTTGGATGATTATCTTACATATAAATTTAAATAAAGTTGTTAAAAATTTGGTGTGAGTAAAAGTCTTAAAAAATAAAAAAATGATATAAAAAGTGTCCAAATTCAAAAGATTATCAAACTCTCTAAAAATGCCTAGAATGCAGGATTTTGCACCATTCATTTCATACCCTCCAAAAAAAAATTTCGCCTCGCTTCGCTCGGCTCAATTATTTTGCCTCACTAAAATAAGATGCCTAGTTACGGCCTTGTCTTGTCGATTAAACACAACAGATATGAGGATTTCCGTGTAATCAGTTATGTAATTTGACACGTGTAAGACGGTTCATTGATTTTCGGAATATCAAAGAAAAAACAGGCACGTGTCTTGATAATGTTGAATATCTTGTTTATTTATTATTATTTTGTTATAAAATTTGAAATTTACCCTTAGTGGCATGTTATAAGTCCCCTTAACAGTGTTTAGACGCACCCGTGTTTTTTTTTACCATGGCCATGGGGTGTTTTTTGTTCCGTTACTGAGGGAATTTTGTGTCCTTTATGAATCCATATGACAAAGACTCCAATAAGGATAAATTTTGTTTCATAGAAAAATCGGTAGTTTTTATCCATTTTTTGTTCATTTTTATCGGATATAAAAGATTGAAAATACACACAATTAAAAATGTAATTGAAGTTTCGTATGCATCTACATTTTGTACATGTATCAAGACCAAGCAATACAATACAAATACAAAGTTTTTTATTGTCAATTATGACGCCCAATAATTTGAGCAGTACAATTAAGTTCAATTTCATACAAGTGATTACAATATAATATAGATGGACAAACTACCGGTGACTAAACTGTATCTAGAATTAATTTTCTCTCTTTGAATAAAGTACACAATAATAAACTTACTTTTTTAATTATAACATTATCCTCAGATGACATTAACCATATTAATTTTGATTTATTTGGGAGGCTTTTAAAGTTTTTGTTAACCTTATTTAAGTAATCTATATATTCAGATCTTTTATTTTCTAAAACAGGACACTGAAGAAGAAAATGAATTTCATCTTCAACTTCAGTGTTACATAATTTACATATTCTATCCTCCACTCGAAGCCCCACATATCTGCCTCTTTCAATTTCTAATTTATGTGCACTGACTCTGAACTTAGTGAGCAGTCGCCTTTCATCCTCATTTAAAATTAATAAGTACTTTTCCATATAAATATTTTTTTAAATAATCTATAAGTTCTTAGTTTATTTCCATGCTGTTTATTTTGTCTATCATTGTAAAGTTCAGATTTCCAGATACAAGAATATTTCTGTTTTAATTTCCGGTAAATTAGTGATTTTAAATCCATCTTTGAATTTTTAACAAGTTTAAGATCTATATCAAGATATTTCATAAGAATAGCAATAAAACTATACCAACTATTTTTGTTTAAACTATTTAGTGATCTAGAGACATTCAGGGCTTCAGAGAGAAGGATATCATCAGACTTTAATATATATTTATAATATCTAAACATATTTAAAATTACTTCAAGAAATAAGGGATATCTTCCCATATCACCCAATACAGCTATATTTGTAGATTTTTTACCTAAACCCAAAGAAAATTTACAGAATTTGACATGAATACTTTCTTGTTTCATGTCCTTGCATAGTTTAAAAAGATTATGATCATTTTTATTTAGTTTATTTATTACTGAAGATCCCCATATTTCACTCCCATATAACAACACAGGTTTCACAGTATGATCAAATATATGTGAAAGTGTGTTAATTTTAGGTTTATATAAGTTAAAACTTTTTTTATATTTAAATAAAGCTTTCAATCCCCTTTTATATAAATCATCTTTAGCCTCTGTAAAGCTTCCACTTGCACTCACATAAATTCCTAAATATTTATAGCCCCTAGCCCTTTCAATAGGTATATTATTAATATTAAATATTTTTTCATCTAGTTTTCCTGTTTTATTAAAAACTACTGATTTAGTTTTCTTTATATTTATTTGGAGTCCCCATTTATCACAGTAATTATATAGTTTATCAATACACCTCTGTAGGCCATCAGCTGTTTCTGACATTAATACTAAGTCATCTGCATACTATAAGCAATTAAGCTGTAAGGAATTTAAAATAGCAGGTTTACAGGTCTCATCAAAAGAGTCAAGAATATCATTTATAAAAATTTTAAATAAAATCTGGTTGTTTAGTACCTGTTCTAGAATTTAAATCTCCTGCTAAAATTATACTTCCACTTTTTGAATATTTCTCAATATGTTTCCAAAAGGTCAAAAATTTCCTCATCTAGAGATTGCGTGTAAGAAGAATTAGAGAGTGGATTATAAATGAAACAAAGATATATATCCTCAGTTGTGCTGAAAAATGTGCTACAAAGTTTTAACCATATGTAATCATTAGTTTTGTGTTCTAAAAATTTTACCCCAGCTTTCAAGTTTGATTTTACAAAAACTGAAATTCCTCCCGATAGTATATTTGACTTTTGGATTTTGCTCTTGATAAATGGACTGAATTAAACCCATTAATAACTAATGATTCCTCCTGGGTACAATGTGTCTCCAATAAACAAACAATATCCTCTGTTTCTATTTCTCTTAAAAATCTAAAGTCCTGATATTTATTGTACCCTTTACTTTTAAAACCATTTATATTCCAGCAACTGATATGCAAGCAAGTTTTGACTAGTATAACTTGAGGGTTGCCTTGGTTTTATAGCTCAAAACGGTATTATTCGTTTTGCTTTACATTGGGATGAATAATGAAATAATAGCTCAGCACACTTCGGCGCAGACCAGCACACTTTGGCGCAATGGTGTGCGATGGTTTATATAACGCGGGATACCTAATTAAAGTCTACATATGTGCAATTATTATGAGCAGTATATTTGTTTTAATGTCAGTTTATAAAGCATTTACTATATTGCTATCAATAATTGTCTATGGATGTTAATGTAGTTAAAGTTGCTGCGTACTAATTGAGAGATCGTCCTATTTGATGTTTTGCATGTGGAAATCATTCTTGCTTCTACATGTATCTTTACTTAATTTGTTCCTTTAATATATAATCATAAGAATAGTTTGTGGGTCCGTATGTATTTAGGGAATGATACTCAATCGTACGTTAAAACAAATCTTTCGTATATTTCCCGTTTCACAGTCCTACATGTATATTGAATTTTACTCACAAGTTGAACCAGAGACATATAGTATGTTGTAAATTAGTGTGATGTAACTTGTTCTGATAACTGTTCTTTTCCCTCAAACTCTCAACAGAAGAATGACTCTGTGAGGGTTGGTCTTGGAATCTTTCCATGATGGGGGAAACTAGCTGGGAACAATGTATTTGATGGTGCATGGCATTGCTGCCGCTGTAAAGGCAGGCCGGGCGTTGTTGCCGATGTAGAGGCAGGCCACCTAATATAAAGTTTTATCAAAATATTTATTGTTTTCTGTTAGGGAAATAATTGAAAATACTTGTTTTACTTTATTGCAGTTTGTAACTGTTTTGTATTATTTTTGTTTTTATTTATTTTATTAAAAAGTTTGAATTTTGAAACTTATATGTGTCAGTCGATCCCGGCCTGCCTCTACATCGGCAACAGCGCCCGGCCTGCTTCTACATCGGCAACTACGCCCGGCCTGCCTTTACAGCGGCAGCAATGCCATAAACCATCGTAGGCATGGTTCCCAGCTAGTTCCCTACCAAGATGTTCACAGCTAGTTTCCACCACATCATGCAAAGATTCAAAGCTTAACTCACACAGATGTAGTTCGTCTGTCGAGAGTCCAAGAGAAAAGAGCAACAAGTAGAACAAATTACAGTACAAAAATACGAACTACTTTTTGTTATAATATATGTCTCTGGTTGAACTCAGTAAGTTGATACCAGCGCGGGGTACATGTATGCTTAAACCTCTTATTCTAGATGTTCGGTAACTTTCTTGTGTTTATGTTCATATGTTGGATTGCTGTCTGATTGACGAATACCCGTCATTTTATGATATATAGATTGTTTTTCAATTTGTTTTTTAGGGATGCACCCAGTTGCTCCTTTTTTATTTAAGATATATTTCCGTGACGTAAACTCGAAAGATTAGTCACATCACTAAAAACAACTAGAGGCTCTAAAGAGCCTGTGTCGCTCACCTTGGTCTATGTGAATATTAAACAAAGGAAGCAGATTGAAAATTGACTACAAAGGTCAATAACTCCTACAGGGGTCAATTGACCATTTCGTTCATGTTGACTTATTTGTAGATCTTACTTTGCTGAACATTATTGCTGTTTACAGTTTACCTATATCTATAATAATATTCAATATAATAACCAAAAACAGCAAAACTTCCTTAAAATTACCAATTCAGGGGACGCAACCCAAAAACAGGTTGTCCAATTCATCTGAAAATTTCAGGGCAGATAGATCTTGACCTGATTAACAATTTTACATCATGTCAGATTTGGTTTTTGAGTTATAAGCCAAAAACTGCATTTTACCCCTATGTTCTATTTTTAGCCGTGGCGGCCATCTTGGTTTGATGGCCAGGTCACCGGACACATTTTTTAAACAAGACACCCCAAAGATGATTGTGGCCAAGTTTGGATCAATTTGGCACAGCAGTTTCAGAGAAGAAGATTTTAGTAAAAGATATATAAAATTTACGAAAAATGGTTAAAAATTGACTTTAAAGGGCAATAACTCCTAAAGAGGTCAACTGACCATTTTGGTCATGTTGACTTATTTATAAATCTGACCTTGCTGAACATTATTGCTGTTTACAGTTTACCTATATCTATAATAATATTCAATACAATAACCAAAAACAGCAAAATTTCCTTAAAATTACCAATTCAAGGGGCCGCAACCCAAAAACAGGTTGTCAAATTCATCTGAAAATTTCAGGGCAGATAGATCTTCACCTGATTAACAATTTTACTCAATGTCAGATTTGCTCTAAATGCTTTGGTTTTTGAGTTATAAGCCAAAAACTGCATTTTACCCCTATGTTCTATTTATAGCCATGGCGGTCATCTTGGTTAGTTGGCGGGGTCACCGGACACAATTTTTAAACTAGATACCCCAATGATAATTGTGGCCAAGTTTCAAATAATTTGGCTCAGCAGTTTCAGAGGAGAAGATTTTTCTAAAAGATTACTAAGATTTACGAAAAATGGTTAAAAATTGACTATAAAGGGCAATAACTCCTAAAGTGGTCAACTGATCATTTTGGTCATGTTGACTTATTTGTAGATCTTACTTTGCTGAACATTATTGCTTTTTACAGTTTATCTCTATCTAAAATAATATTCAAGATAATAACCAAAAACAACAAAATTTCCTTAAAATTACCAATTCAGGGGCAGCAACCTAACAACGGAATGTCAGATTCATCTGAAAATTTCAGGGCAGATAGATCTTAACCTGATTAACAATATTACCCCATGTCAGATTTGCCCTAAATGCTTTGGTTTTTGAGTTATGAGCCAAAAACTGCATTTTACCCCTATGTTCTATTTATAGCCATGGCGGCCATCTTGGTTAGTTGGCGGGGTCACCGGACACAATTTTTAAACTAGATACCCCAATGATGATTGTGGCCAAGTTTGGTTAAATTTGGCCTAGTAGTTTCAGAGGAGAAGATTTTTGTAAAAGTTAACGCAGGACGACGACGGACGACGACGACGACGGACGACGACAGACGCCGGACGCAAAGTGATGAGAAAAGCTCACTTGGCCCTTCGGGCCAGGTGAGCTAATAATCGAAATGAAACCTCTTCTCGCATGTTGCACTTTGGGTAATAGTTCTCTTCGACAAAATACTGCCTTGAACTCAATTTTGGTATGGTATAAATATCAAGAAGCCACAATTTGGTTCTGAAATGGATACTTTTGTAAACACCAAAAGCTAGGTAGAGCCTATCCCTTAATTGATATAGGCTCTTAAATTCGGCAATGTTTAGAGACAGTGCTAGGGCTGTTAGCAAGTCAAGGTCGCTAAACTCTCATTATCCGTTTAGAGATCTTCTGAAAATACAATGGCTTTTGCCTTATTCGAAACTAAAACATTAGCAAATATAACTGGTGGCCTTCTGCTGTCAACTGATCTTTTCGGGTTGTTGTCTCTTTGACATTTTCCCGATTTTCATTCTTCATTTTAAAATAACTTAAAATAGGATGAACAATTGTCAGTTCAAAATACATTTAACAAGTCAGTGCGTTGATACAGGTTATATTCTACTGAATTTACTATATCCGTTATTATTTACGTAATATATATATATATATTATATTATATAAGTCCTGTGTCCAGGTGAAAATAACGGGCCCGTAATAACAATATGTGATTTGTATGTCAGGTGAAAGTGACAACGGGTGGTATGTATACTAAAATGTTTATCGTCTTCTATTATACATGAGGGTGTGGATGGGGGTTTATAGAAGGAAATTATAGACAAAAATATAAATAATAAAGAAAATAACCAAACAAACATATAGAAAGGAAAATGATGCGGTACTAGAATATATGGAATAAAGAATGATCGGCAAAAGGTAAAACGAATTATAGAACAAATTGCCTAAAATTAAAGAATACAGAAATAATGAATCCCCATTCAGACCCTCATGATCTAACATGTAAAGCTTTAGGACAATTATGGGCATGCAATACAGTTTTAGACCGACAGTGATTTTTTTTACAAAATCAATTTGTACATGTGTATATGTGCTAAAAATTATATCTTCATGTGCTAAATCTATAAAAGACAAACATTTATGGGTTTGAATTATTCGACATTTACTTAATATTTCGGTTTCTTGGACATTTCTGTCCTTTGAGCAGACGCCGCTAAATAGGGGTATTCTTGTCAGATAAAAGACTTTTAGTTATATTTAAAAAATAGGGAAATATGACATTAAATTGGTTCTGTCTTTTTTTTAAACATCGTTAAAAAGATGTGTGTCTAAGGTGAACGCCACAAGAACCCTGTAATACTAGTACGAGAATATAGCATGTAAACATTCCTTCTCAATAATATGGTTGTATTGGAAATCTTTTCATACAGATTGACAACTCATTGTCCGATATGCATGTAATATTTGCCACATGACGCCCATAGTTCTTTCTACCATCATCATCTTATTCTGTGATATTGCTGTAAACATCGATGGTTCACACCCAAACAAAATGGGAGTAATGGACCTTCAGAGCTTCTCCGTGTTATACACTTGTGAAATATATAGACGAAATTTCTGTATTGAAATGCATCTACATCTCACAAACAGGATTTTCAAATAACGATTGTGAGTAATCACCTTACAAACCAATATAAACGTATGGCAAGATATAACCATGAAGGAATTTAGTTTTTGTCAGACGCAAGAACTCATCACTATATATATATATCATAAACGTATACGTATATATATGCATACAGTTTCAAATATTAAGAACAAGCGGTCGATGTCGATAGTCTGTTTTCTAACTGTTCAGAGTTAGACATGTCACTTGTTCATTCTTGGAAGCCTTCATATTCCCCGTCTAACGATGGGAACTCTTTCTGATTGTGTTGACTATAAATGCTTGTATGGTAATTCTGTCGTTTATCTGTACAAGCGGTTGCATTTCCTCTCCTTTCCCAACAAACAAACGAACGAAACGCCACTAGTCTGATTTCTCTGGAGCTCATCCTCAATGGCTCTTATACGTCAGGAAACTTACATGTATACTAATAATGATTGTTTCAAGAACAACGATGTATGGACGAACTATTATAAATTCGTCAATATCAGTTATGCATGACTAAAATATAACTTTTATTACAACTACTGTATTACTTATTTGGATTAATGACGGCTATCATGTTCAACATTGCACAAATATTATCATAGAATTTAAAAAACAATCCTCAAAAATCCTCAAAAGAAATAATGCCTTAGCTTAGATAATTGATATTCTTTTCACAAAAAGTTCGTGTAAATGATTGTCAAATGAATTTAATTATGTAAGAATAAAATGTTAAAAAAAAACTAAAAAAAAATCATGCATGTTGTATGTTGTATTTTTTTGTCAATTAAAAACTTCAAAATTGCAATAGTTTTATTAGCATTTAAACACAGCCAGATTTGAATACAAGTTAAGAAATTCCGGTAAAGTCAATGATATCAAACAGATGTACAATGGTATATCAAATTGGGTAATATTGCATTTAGTTTTTATAAAAGATTAAAACTACTATTTTTTGCTTCATATTTGAATCTTTACGCCAATTGCCGCTAAGAAAGTAATCAAAAATTGTTTCCTTTTATTTTTATACACTTTCGGAATTACGAATCTGAATTTTATTTTCAATTAATTTACACAATTTAATTATTGTATCTTTATTCTCATCGTGTATTAAATCTTAGTGTATTAACATCGTGACAGCATACTCTTTCTACTCCTTTCTGTTTATCCTTTCCAAATAACAACATTTATACCTGTGTACGCTTGAACTCACACCTGCGGCTAAATAGCTACAAGGTAAACGAATTGACCTCAAGCCGAGAAATATACAGTGACCTTTACAAAATAATATACACACTCTGCTCACACATTAGTTGCATTGAAATGATTATCAAAACAATAACGGTAAATAGAACTGAAATATTTTCAGTTCAATATCAGTAAAAATTTTCAATAAATATTTTATGAAAAAAATCTCAACAATAATTAATTAAATTTATTCAAAAACATTTACTAGAGATAATTTTATAGGAGTTTAATTCAATCAATACAAAACGGTATATGCATATTCATTTTCGTTCATTCTTATATTGTGGTTAATAACTTCGACCATTCGTCAGCTGTGCGCTTTTAATTACGTATATTGTCGATAAGCTATAAGAGTTAAACAGATTTTATTTTTTCCCAGAATTCAATAAATCGGGCTAATACGTCACGACCCACTCGAGAATTCAACCAAAAAAGTTACAAATACTTGATTTTCTCCGTTATTAGAAGGAATATAAATTTAAAACTTTGCAAATGTGTTTTTTATGTTAAGATGAACATAATTAGATGATAAGTAAAAAATCGCGGAATTTCCCTTTAATGCATATATTCAAATTTAATCGATAAAAGATCACAAATGATAATTGAACAATGCCTGTGCCGGTTTTCGTTAATTTTTCCGAAAATCACTTAACTATAAAACACGTGTCAAATTACATAACTAATAACACTATTACCTTAAAAAATGAAAAAATAATTATTTGGATAAGAAAATTACCCTGACATTTAGATAAATTTACCACAAAAATATGTTTTTAAATTTTTTAAAAATCATTTAATATGCATCGGTTTATGATTAAATGAAAAAATATAGAAAATTGTTAAGCTGTTTTTTTCAGAAAGGAAAATAATGTTTGTATCGAGAAAAATAGCCCCTCCCCTATAAATGATCATTAATTTACCTAAGTGGGGGCTCAAATTTGGACACCGATCGTGACTGCAATAAACAGCAGATTACGAACAGCAAACAGTGGATACACCAATTGATATGTATGAAAGACAACGACGGACACAAAATGATTGCACTGAATAATTTCAACTACCATTGAGATCGATTTTTTTAAATCTCCTTATCAAATTAGACATGCATTTTAAAAAACTTATGGATATCTATAACCGTTTGGTTTCAAATTGGAATTAAAAATTGCATTTTCCCAAAGAGTTTTACGTAAAACCCCGAGAATCTCACCTCCTAGAAATTTGAAGTGTCAGGATGTTTGAAAATATGCATGTATGAATTTTCTTACATACTTGAAATTGTATTTATATAAGGAATATAAAAAAAAATCAGTATGCTTACTGTACAAACAAACAACAGACACCAATTGTGTCTTATATTGTTTAATTCATTTTTACTGAGAGCAAAATTTGATAAATTGATTATTTAGTGGTTGTTTAAACGTCCAGTGGCAAATATTTCATGCATATTCAGGACGAAAAGTCGTTTCAGAAGTAAATTATGAAGTATTTGGTATTACAAATGTTTAATTTTCTTAGCTAGTTCTAATTAATTTGTACGAACTACAAAAATTTGCATGGAATGTTAACATAAAAGAATCAAATATTTTCTGCTATGCTTGTAGTGAATACGAAAACAGCTTACAATATTTTTTTAGATATATACATATATAATCGTTTATAAAATTTATCCGTCAAAGTGAAATTAAAACTACATAGATCATTCATTTATTGCAATTAATTATATCAAACATGTAGTTGAAATAATTTCTAGAACCAGTCACTGTCTGTAGATATAATGCGTCGGACATTGTATGCATAAAAATACAATTTAGATTTTTAACTGTATGAAATAAGATTAGTAAGGGTTTCGCGGACCACAATGTCTCGCCTTCGTTTGTCGTAAACTTGAACTATCAGGCAGAACAAAATCAAGACACTATATTTTGATTGTTAGGAGCTTCTGTCCAAGTTAACAAATATTTCCGGTGCCTATAAAATAGCCGACTTTAATTAAGTTATTTAATTCTGAGCTGGCAAAATAGCATATTATCTATTATGCTGGTATCGGCAAAACAACTACAAGTATTGCTTTTAATTAAAATGGATATCAATTTTAAATGCTATTCTAAATAAAATAGCTTTGAGAGTCGTGTAAAAAGCGTTCGTTGTTCATTCGTCAATGAATCATTCAACGTGCGTGTATCCACGGCCGCCACTCGGCTAACCGAGAGATTGGTCGGTTAATCTATATTGAGTATGCGGCTATATCGGCGGTTGGTCTGTTAATCGGGTTGGTTATACGTCTGTTAAGAGTAAAACGCACAATTTAATGTCAAACTCTGTTAAATATACAGATTTTTGGCATATTATAAGAACCAAATGAAAAAAAGAAAAGTGTCTGACAAAATGATATCTATCATAGAACATTTTCCACCTGTAAAAACAATTTATAGTCTGCGCAGTTTTCAGCAAAACTAAAAGGCGTCGCGCAGGTATGTAGTATTTATGCTTATACGCACAGCAATTTTTTTAATAAAAGGCGAAACAAACAATTTTAGATATCATTTAAAGGACACAAAAAAGTACTTTGGTTCTAAAAAATAGATTGAAATTAGTAAATACTTCATTAATGTATTATAACGTGAATAATACCACGTTTTCGTGAAAATTATGGGAATAAAGTCTGTTAATGGGTTGGACAATTAAAATTGTGTCAGTTAAGAGTTATTTAGCCACGACAATAGTTTTGCTACCTTTATATTTTCCCATTGAAAAAGTTAAGAATGAGATGTTCTTGAGTAAATAAAATGACAATACGGTGCAACAGTATCCTTCTAGTAAGAGCATTTTTATTTTGACTTTCTTTGCATTTTATTGAAGGGTGTGTCACTTCAATATAGCGTGATATGGATTGGCCGCTGGAATATGCATGCATTTATTATTAACGTTTTCAATCAGCCTTCATATTTGTGTCTGTTCAAATTAAAGTAGCACGTTATAAAATCCGACTGAAGGTGTCTTTCAAATACAGCACTTGGTACAGAAGATATTTTTTTATTTCCTGTTATGGGCCCCAAAGGGCATAAACATTACAACATCAATAATTTTCATAATACAATACAAACAATGATATAAAAAAAAGATTAATGAGAACTATTTAACTTCTTAAAGAATATGTAGATAAAGAATTTATAATATGTGGTTTTTTTTATAAATACTAATGCATTTTAATGCAAGTGTGGTTGAAATAGGTAACAAACAAGCAATCCAAAAAGAAAAAAAGAAAAATAGATATACATATAACAAAGAAGATGTGGTATGATTGCCAATGAGACAACTGTCCACAAGAGACCAAAATGACACAGACATTAACAACTATAGGTCACCGTACGGCCTTCAACAATGAGCAAAGCCCATACCGCATAGTCAGCTATAAAAGGCCCCTATATGACAATGTAAAACAGTTCAAACGAGAAAACTAACGGCCTTATTTATATAAAAAAGAAATGAACGAAAAACAAATATTTAACACATAAACAAACGACAACCACTGAATTACAGGCTCCTGACTTGAGACAGGCACATACATGTACATAAATAATGTGGCTGGGGTTAAACATGTTAGCGGGATCCCAACCCTTCCCTAACCTGGGAAAGTGATATAACAATACAACATAAGAATATATGTATAGTACACAATAAGTTGGAGCAGTTGTTCAATATATACATATAACGTGTTGTCGTTCTCATATATGCACATGATATTTGTCACTGGACGTTAAACCCTAATTCGTCAGCATCATCCAATTGTTTCTTTTCTTCTATTACTTGATCATATGTTGTTTACAAATCATTCTAAAGAAGTAAATGGAAAGGAGCGAATGTAGCTACATTTGGTTATCTTAAGTTTTAATTCATTTTATTGCGTTTAGTTCCTTTCTACATAAGTGCAGAGGAGAACTGTAGTTGTCCACATGTAAACTTTTAGCATTTGTCACCAATTTGAGTACATGGCAATCCGTTACTGTTTCAACACCCAGGGGTGTTCCATGTCTGTATTCTTAAACAATTATTATTTTTTCTATCTTTTTTAGCAATGCACCACTATCTACTGTCCTTATCTATTATTCTATATTCTGCGTCTCCATCCAGATTCTCGTGTATACCATGAGGGTCTGGATTGGGGGTGTTGTTTATTTCTGTATTCTTTAAATTGTTATGCCACTTTTCTCTACATTTTATTTATCTTACTCATTATTCTTTCTCTATTCTTTATATTCTAGCATCCCAATATATTTTACTTACTGATGTTACATTACGACGTTTATCTCTGGTTTATATACTAGCTTGTTACCAATGTAGATGACTTTTGAACAGAATCCACAAGATAAATGCGACCATTCTTGGATGAAATTAATATTACTTTAATATTACACTTTTTGAAACCATTTTTATCAATTTTCAATTTCTATTGTCTAAATTGTTCATTGTTCATGTGTTGTTTCCGTATATTTTATGTTTCATTGTTCATGTGTTGTTTCCGTATATTTTATGTTTCATTGTTCATGTGTTGTTTCCGTATATTTTAGCCGCTCGTCTTGAGCCTACCCATGATCCGACAACACCCCATATAGTAGCAATAAAATTATACTTTTATTGCCATTCATAACTCTTAACAGACCAATTAACAGACCGAGTTTTATACATCCGACCCATTAACAGACCAGGTTTTAAATAAAAATTGATTAATGTCACCAAAATACAGATTTTCGTGAAGATTTTTCACACAATGATATTATTATGGTTAACAGACATAATGCCTGTTTTTTTTCGATGTTCAAAATATTGCATGCAAGTAAATTCGACCAATGTGCCATTTTGTGTACATTTTGTGTGTGTAAAATGTGTATAGATTTATTGATGAGTAACCCGCCTTTTCATTTTATAGAACGTTTATCGAAATTAGAAAAAAAATTATTATACCACTGGATTCAGTACATTGAATTGTTTTGTCAGACATGAATATTTTTTATGATAAAAATATTTTTAAAAAGTTATACAATGAAACATACTGAACTTGCAATGATTTTCTCGATAACACATGATAAACAGACTTTAGCCAACCCGATTAACAGACCAACCGCCGATATAGCCGCATACTCAATATAGATTAACCGACCAATCTCTCGGTTAGCCGAGTGTCGGCCGTGGTATCGTGTATTTATCATTCATCGTGCATCGTGCGTGTATCGTACGTTCATCATTCATCATTCATTTTGCGTTAATCCTCCGTGTAACGCTCATCGCTCATCGTGCGTGTACCGTGCGTGTATCGTTCATTCACCGTACGTGTATCGTGCGTGCGTATATCGTGCGTGTGGTCAGTTTGAATTTTAGAAGGTCTGACAAACAGAGATTGATTTCACAGGTAAAATTCTGAATAATTTTATTTTAAAATAATCTAAAATTGTATAAGAATATGGTGCATGAGTTCGAATGAGACAACTTTCCATTAAAGTAATAAATTGTTTCAAGTAAACCATTATAGATCAAAGTAGGGCCTTAAACACGGAGCCTTGGCTCACAGCGAACACCACGCTATATAGGAACCCAAAAATACTAGTGTTAAACCATTCAAACAGGAAAACCAACGGTCTAGTTGGTATAAAAAGGAGGTCAGATTTTGTCGAATCAATCTGAACGAGGACAGTATGATTCATCTTTGTCACAAGTTAGTTTCATTGTTATCAATAAAGAAAGTATTCCATGCTTGCGTTGCGAGCATATCTGATATATATTATTTCGGTGCGTTCATTTAATGAATGGCTGTTATTTATTTTGATTTTATTGAACCATAAAATTAATTTTTGACTCTTCACATTGAATAATCCGCAAAGCGGATTATGTTAAATGTGAAGAGTCAAAAATTAATTTTATGGTTCAATAAATTCAAAATAAATTATTGCCATTCATTATAAATAAATTTCTATCAAAAATAAGGCTCAAAGATATATATTAATACGAATAACAACGTACACAGATGTTTGCGTATGAATACACAACGTTATAGTGGGCGTGTCTCCATAAAAATTGATAACATTGGAAATAAAGCTAATTCTTTTAACCAATCAGAAGACAGTAAATACACCAAATTTATTTATTATAAAATATGCTATAAAATGTTATATATGTGAACAATAATTTTGATACTTAAAATTGAGAAAGGAAATGGGGAATGTTTCAAAGCTTCAACAACCCGACCATAGAGCAGTCAACAGCCGAAGGCCACCAATGGGCCTTCAATGTAGCGAGAAAACTACCGCACCCGGAGGCGTCCTTCAGCTGGCCCTTTAAAATATGTATACTAGTTCAGTGTTAATGGACGTCGTACTACACTCCGAATTTTACACAAGAAACTAAAATTAAAAATCATACAAGACTAACAAAGGCCAGAGGCTCCTGACTTGGGACAGCCGCAAAATTGCGGTGGGGTTAAAAATGTTTGTGAGATCTCAACCCTCCCCCTATACTTCTAGCCAATGTAGAAAAGTAAACGCATAACAATACGCACATTAGAATTCAGTTCAAGAGAAGTCCGAGTCCGATGTCAGAAGATGTAACAAAAGAAAATAAACAAAATGACAATAACACATAAATAACAACAGACTACTAGCAGTTAACTGACATGCCAGCTCCAGACCTCAATTAAACTGATTGAAAGATCATGTCTTCATCGTATGAATATAACCCGTGTCATGCTAACAACTGTTTTTTTTTTTAAATGTGTTTAGTTCCGGTGCAAAGACGAGGGAACGTTACCATCTAAAAATGGATAATTAACGATAGGAAATGAAAAAATCAACTCTTTTATCATCAATTTTTGTATTAAGCTTCCCGTTAATGATATAAATATCAAGATCGAGGAAAGGGCAGTGGTCATTATTATTATTAGCTTTATTTAAAGTAAGTTCAACAGGATAAATTTCCTTTGTATACATATTGAAGTCGTCATTATTGAGAGCCAATATATCATCGAAATATCTAAAAGTATTGTTAATTTTTTGTATCAAATGTTTCGATGGGTCTTTGCTAATTTTAGTCATAATTTTAGCTATTTGATTTTTGAAAATGGTGAATTGAACCTGGTTTTATAGCGCTAAACCTCTCACGTGTATGACAGTCTCATCAAATTCTGTCATATTTACAACGATGCGTGAACAAAACAGACATAATAGGTAAAATTGTCAAAATATGGGTACAGCAGTCACATATTAATACTAATAAGTACTAATGTTGATATAACAAAAACCCCGCTATGATATTTTAAAAGTATCGCATTGATATTAGAACTAATAGCATTTGTATATTTATGTATATAAGAAAAGCACAGCACTTCAAATTTTACACGGACATAAACGTTTGCTTCTAACTATCTTCTGAATGTATATTTAAACTCAATTGTTGTTTATATTTGAACAATAAGTTTTAAAGTAAGTATTTTCTTAATTTTTCGTTGCCGAAAACAACATTTTCCGCATGGAATGTCTGCATATTTACAATTGATATTAGACAATATCGCTATGTGATATAAGAAAAGTTTTTATCGATTCGCTTCTTCCATAGACTGGGTTTAATGTATGGACGACCTGAAAACCAAAACATATATAAAAATAAAAAAATAAAATACTATACATTGCCTTTTTTAATTTTCAATGGACCTTTGGTATTCTTCATCTCCTGATTATAGATATAACTTGTCGATCGTGCTGCAACAACCATTAGAGGGGTTACGGAGGACCTAAATGCCAAAATACGCGTGAAAATTATGAAATAGCCAATTTTGAATAATGGAATGGATATTTTGAAAAATGGAATGGACTGCTGCGACCTTTTAACCCCTAATTACAGATATACATTATACGTCATTGGAAAGCTTATGAATAGAAGAACAAAAGGTATATAGTCAATATGTTCTGCAACGCATATTAGAGGAGTAACGGATGACCTAAATGTCAAAATACGCGTGAACATTAAAAATAGCCTATTTGGAATAAAGGAATGGGTTGCTGCGAACTGTCATCGCCTAATTATAGAAAACTTTATAACCGTTTGAAAGCTTATTAATAGAGAAACAAAATGCTTATAAACAATATGTGCCGCAATGACCATTAGAGGGGTTACGGAGGACCTAAATGCCAAAATACGCGTTAAAATTAAGAAATAGCATATTTTGAATAATGAATTAGATATTTTGAATAATGGAATGGACTGCTGAGACCCTTCAGCCCCTAATTAAAGATATACCTTATACCTTATTCGAAAGCTTATCAATAGAGGAACAAATGGTATTTATAATCAATGTTCCGCAACGCCTATTAGAGGAGTAACAGAGAACCTAAATGTCGAAATACGAGTGAACATTACGAAATAGCTTATTTTTCAATAATGGAATGGACTGCTGCCAGCCGCCTGCCCCTAATTACAAAAAAACTGTATACACCATTTGAAAGCTTATAGACAGAGTAATAGAATGGTTTTAAACAATATGTGCCAAAATGATGATTAGAGGGGTTACGGAGGACCAAAATGCCAAAATACGCGTGAAAATTAAGAAATAGCATATTTTGAATAATGAAATAGATATTTTGAATAATTGAATGGACTGCTGAGACCCTTCAGCCCATAATTAAAGATATACCTTATACCTCATTCGAAAGCTTATCAGTACAGGAACAAAAAGTATGAAATCAATATGTTCCGTAATGCCTATTAGAGGAGTAACAGTGGACCTAAATGTTGAAATACACGTGAACATTAAGAAATATATCTTATTTTGAATAATGGAATGGACTACTGCCAGCCATTTGAAAACTTATAGACAGACGAATAGAATAGTTATAAACAATATGTGCCGCAATGACGATTACAGGGGTTACAGAGGACCTAAATGCCAAAATACGCGTGAAAATTAAGAAATAGCCAATTTTGAATAATGAAATGCATATTTTGAATAATGGGACTGCTGCGATCCTTCAGTCCTAATTACAGATTTACCTTATACGTCATTCGAAAGCTTATCAATAGAGGAACAAAAGGTGTATAGTCAATATGTTCCGCAACGCCTAATACAGGAGTTACGGAGGACCTAAATGTCGAAATACGCGTGAACATTAAGAAATAGCTTATTTTGAATAATGGAGTGGACTGCTGCCACCGTTTAGCCCCAAATTACAGAGCAGCCTTATTATACACCATTCGAAAGTTTATCGATAGAGGAACAAAATGGTTATGATCAATATGTGACGCAATGCCCATTAGAGGGGTTACGGAGGACCTAAATGCCAAAATACGCGTGAAAATTAAGAAATAGCCAATTTTGAATAATCATAATAATGGAATGGATATTTTAAATAATGGAATGGACTACTGCGACCCTTCAGCCCCTAATTACAGATATACCTTATACGTCATTCGAAAGCTTATCAATAGATGAACTAAAGGTGTATAGTCAATATGTACCGCAACGCCTATTGGACCTAAATATCGAAATATGCATGAACATTAAGAAATAGCCTATTTTAATGTTATAACCAATAAATACAATCTTTAAAGAATTTACTACTGCAGTAAATGTATAACCTTAAAAGATAAGTTTGTTTATAGGATCAATTAGTTGGCATTGATCGTATCTAAATTGACGGGCTTTATAAACAACATCGCCATAAAAATTAGGGTGTGATATTCCACTTTTAATAAGAACTCTACAGATATAGACAGACTTTTAAACTAACAATTTGTATCTATGAAAGAATTTGGAAAATGTTTTAACTAATTTTTGATAACGAAATCTCTGACTTAATAATCTATTAGTTATACATGAATTACGTTAATTGAAATCTAAAACATGACTACATACATGTACAAAATGAACATATTGTGAAATATAAAAACCATAAGAAGGGGCGAAAGGAAAACCATCATCCTAAAGGCGAAATTAACAATTGGGAAAGAAGAAAAATCGTCTCTTTTGTCGTAAATTTTTGTATAGAGTTTCCTGTGTGGAACTGAAATATCAGAATCTAGATAACTGAAATAAACATACATTAGGGTTTTCTTTTATGATGTGCGGCAGAGATTTGCAGTTAAAATCCGTATTTAAACAACAAACATTGATATGAACAAATGTGAGTATCTTTGTAGAATATACATTTTCAGTATTATGAAAATTCTCAATTTTATTGTATTTTTTAGGATTTTTAAGCTACAAATAAAAAAAGAAAAATAAGAAAAATATTGTTGTATGTATTAGATTTATTAAAACTAATTACCTTTCGGTGAATTCAAGCAGTGAAATTCGAAAATTATGGATAATTTTAAGCAAAAATATAACCATTTGTTGTAAATGTTTTAAATTTATCAATTAAATGCAATTCAAACGGATCTTTACTGAGTTTAGCCATAAACTGTGATTCATAATAGTATATGTAACAATAAGTCTTAAAGGGGCGCAATTGTAACCCATCGAAATAGCTACATAATGTCGGTAATCTTTATTGCCGAAACGTACATATGTGTTATCAAGAAGACAGTTTCAAGCTTTAATTATCTCATCACAGTTCCAGTAAGCATATATAATAGAAAAGCAAAGTATATGGGGTAACTATCCATCCATGACACAAAATCAGTACATGCACAGCAAAAAAATAAAAATAAACCAAACACACAAAAAACAAAGGAACAGCGCTTTCATTGATGTTCTCTAAATCATAGTGAGGCCTTCAACACGGAGTTAAAAATAAACTCTCATCTCACTGCAAGTGTAAGACGGCCACTAGCACCAGTTTGAGTGGAATTCTTTGTAAAATAATAGTACTTCGGGTAGACTTTGTAAGAAGCAACAACACCAAATCGGGGGCGGTAAAAAAACATACTGACAAGTAGCATATTTCCCGTTTTCATTACAGAAGAACCTTTATATGATTTGAAGCAATTAAATCTGCGACCATATGATAATATAGTGTATAGATTCGAAAATATCATAACTGTCAACCAATTTGAACGGACCATCAAAAGCACGTAATTTATCGAAAACATCCCAATAGTTTATGACACTCCAAAAAAAGTTGATTGCATTATTTTCATATGCTTTATTACAAAAATTGATAACACGTTTTGTTATAGAAGTAAGGGGACCAGTTAACAGCCAACAAAGATTAAAAGTAGAACATTTACTAGAACCCGAGAGGAAACAAAATATGACAATTTCTTTTTTTTTTTTTTTTTTTTTGTGTAGTTAAGGATGTCAATACATAGTAGGGACTTTCAAATTTCAGACGAGTTCTCTAGCTGTGCAGTGGTAGTGACATGGTTGTTTACTATTTGACTATGTATGGAGTGCACGGTCTTGAATATAGTTGAATGAGTAATTTCATTCTTAAGGACTTCCGTGAAGTATTTACGTCATACCACCACTACATCATTGGCTGCTTTGTCGGCAGGTACGAACACTTAATGCTTCGCAATTACTTATATTTTGTTTTAGTCCTAGAATTGGAAGTATTACTTATTTTTGTTTATTTCTAAATTATTTTCAAAATGTGATATGCGGATATCTACAATATTGAGACATTTTAATATTGAAATATGAATCAATTGATTTTTTGTGAGATTTCTACAATAGGATGGAACAGAATCTTTAATGACCTGACGACACACTTTCCAATTCATTTTGGACGAAAGACAAAATTTTATCTTTTTTTTCCGAATGTTTATAACTTATAGGAGCATTAATTTCTATACTGACATCTTATGTAACTGACGCATAATTAAAAATTAAACTGGTACTGTATTTTTGTATACGTATAAGAAATTATAGGTGGTTCTTTGTTATCAACATATGGAAGTATATTGTTTTGAACGGTCGAGTCATTAAAAATACTACACAGGCAAAATTGCAACGCATGTAAACGCATGTTTACCAGGAATTTACCGTACGTTTCTAAACATGTCAGAAACGCATGTTTGGAGCACCGTACGTTAAACACATGTTTGGAGAACGTATTGTTTACATGCGTTTATGGGAAACATGCGTTTGAAAACACATGGTAAACGGATGTTTATTTGTGAAACATGCGTTTGAAAACACATGATAAACGCATGTTCATGGTAACCATATGTTTGAAAACATATGGTAAACAGATGATCATAAACCGTATGGTAAACATATCTTTGGATGATGGTTGCTTTACTTCCAGTTGCAGGTCAGATGCATATTCAGGCTATGTGATCATGATAATCAGAAATGGGCTCCAACCCTAATTTGCATAAGACTGACACCCTAACTCACGAAGTAACAGTTTGCAGGAAGATATGTCACCCTACCTGGACACAAAATTCTGACTATGTGTTGATTCAGTCTTTGCTCTTACTTCTTAATGCTTTTTGCCTAACAAAGCAGCTTATACCAGTTTTCAAGTCTTTGCATTGACTCAGTCCCTGATTGAACCTTTAATAACCTCCTGCACTCAAGGCAAGCACTTTCAGACTAACTGAGGTGTTCTAATAACATGTAGGATATATGAACAAAACATGTCATGATGTGAATTATGCTTTTGAAATAAAACTTTCATGGTATCAATTCTATTGCATCATATGAACATTGCGTCTGAATGCAGATGTCTCAATCATTAAAGAATCTACAGCTATACAGTTTGCACTCTGAAATGTTTTTTTAAAGGATTTTTAAGAGTGCTGACAAATTATATCATTTAGATGAGAACCCCTTAACCATCCCATCAGCTAAACCAATTTCTATACATGCATGTTTTCTTACAATGGCATGATTTCTGATAAATTCGCATCTTTGGTAACAGAATATATTTTAAAAATTTGTTATTAGTATAATAAAATGTAACACAAGTTAAAGTCTATTTCTTCATCTTTTTTTCTTCTTTAAACAGTTTCTTTCCATGGCAGATTCTGAAATAAACGCAAGATGCAAAGTTTATTATAACAGCAACTATCAATATATCTTGATTTTAAAACAAGCAAAATAATCAAATTAAAGTTAATATTATTATTACTTACAGTGATACATGAACATCTGTATATTTACAAGCATTCTGTCAGTATTGCATTACAATATATAGTCCCCTACCAGTTAAATTTCATTGTATTGGAACAAATTTCTAACTTTATCTAGAACTTGTCATGTTGTAAACTATATAACAAATATCAAATCAATATATTCAAGCATGATTAAAAAAAGTGTTAAAAATTAATTATTTAAGTGCATTTTGTAAGACCAGTGACCATGAAATTGGGAACAAAACTATAATTTGGCATTAAATTTAGACAGATCATACATCATTGGACTTCAACTTCATCAAAAACTACCAAAACCAAAAATTTTAACCTGAAGAAAAACAGACAGAGAAACCGACGCATAAACCGAAAAACAAAATGCCCATAAATGGGGCATAAAAAAGTGTGGTAAACTGGATGGACAGACCATAGGAAGGGAACTAAAAACCATTGAAAATCCATAATATCAGAATACATATTTAAACAGTTATCTTTTTCCTTCTCAAATAACTCATTACAACTAATAAAGGAAACAATTTCTGTTTGCATCCTCCACTGTCACCTTTCTCTAGTTTTAATTGTTTGATATACTATACATGTCATTATTGAAGCATATAGGTACATGTTAATGTGTTTTGTCTAACTAATATAAACTTCCTCATAATCCAAATTACAAAATAATTATGTTTTAAATTTTATTACTTTTTTGTTGTTGAGGACAAAGAAATTCAAAAGTAACATTGTAATCCCACATGTAGGATTCTGCACGGCGAATGTCATGCTGATGTGCAATGGGTTAACGCAGTAGCGCAAATTTTGATTAAGCCGAAGTGCGATGATGGCATTGTGACACTTTCTTATTGATAGCTTTGCTGAATTGCTAAGGTGGTAATGTTGAATTTGTTTATCATATTTTCTATGTTATTTTTTAATGTTTACATGTGAATTTGGTCAAGGAAAATCCTGTTTACCACCAACTTCATTTAGTGGTGATATAATTTGATTGGTTGAGGTCACAACTTAATAAAACATTCATAAATATATTGTTACGGCCAGAAATCACCTTTAAATTGTAGCCAACAAAAGACACAAATCAATTATAAAATTTAACAAGATTTATTATACAAATGTTTACAAGAAGTATTACACAAATATTACTGTTAACTTAACTGTCAAAATATGAGTCCAATCTTTTATCTTTATCTGTATCCGGAAATCTTCTCGGAATCCAATCTGAATATTACGTTCACTACTAAGGTCAAAATCCAGTATGATGTTGTTTGTAGAATTAAAGTGTCAATCCAAATGCTATGAATATTAATGTCTATCGATGTCTAAGTCCAAATCCAAGATTGAGTGTTTAAACTGTAGTGTCTGCATATATATAATTGTCAAGGAAAGTTCTAGAACAATCTATACTGGAACATCCTAGAAAGTTACAATGGAAGTTTCTAGTAAAATGTAGAAGTTTATATAACGCATCTTTATTAGGATCATTCTGGAAAGTTCCAATCATTTTGTAATTGTTCCAGTGATTTCTAAACTGCACAGTTATAAGATTATTCTGTAAACAACTATCAGGCCATACAACACAAATTAGGCCAACATAAATCAATATACAATATTACAAATCATAACACCCCCCCCCCCCCCCCCCCCCCTTAAAAGAAGTTTTAGTGTAACAAAAACCTATCATGAATAATATGAACAAAAATACATAGTATATACAAAGTGTTTTGATAAGCTCTAGATAAAGCATCTGCTATTACATTATCTTTACCCTTAATGTGTTTTACAATTACATCATATTCCTGTAACAATAAACTCCACCTAGTCAACCTCTGATTCTTGTTTCTCATTTTATGTATGAAGGTGAGAGGATTATGATCAGTACAAACAAGAATAGGATATACAGTGGGATTCAAATATACATCAAAATGTTGAAGTGCTGACAACATTGCAAAACACTCTTTTTCAATAGTTTAATAATTTTTCTGATGTTTATCTAATTTCTTAGAAAAATATGATATAGGTTTCTCAACGTTATCATCTTTCTCTTGATATAAAACAGCTCCAATTCCTACATCGCTTGCATCAACGGCAAGTTTAAATTGTTTTTCAAAGTCTGGAGTAATCAGAACTAGACTATTAGTTAAAAGTGATTTGCTATTTTCAAAAGCGTTTTGACAATTTTCACTCCAGATAAATTTAGAATCTTTTCGTAAAAGATGAGTCAATGGTTGAACCACAGTAGCAAAACTTGAACAAAATTTTCTGTAAAATCCAATCATGCCTAAATATCTCATAAGTTGTTTTCTATTTGTAGGAGGAGGAAATTTGGAAATGGCTTCCACTTTAGCCATAATAGGTTTCACTTGACCTTGGCCAACTGTATGCCCTAAATAATCAACAGTGGCCTGACAAAATTCACTTTTACCAAGGTTCATAGTCAAATTTGATTGTGACAATCTATCAAAAGTATCATACAAATGTGTTAAATGCTGTTCCCAGCTATCACTACATACAATTAGATCATCAATATAAGCATAACAACAGTTTAAATCTTTTATAACATTATTGATCATTCTTTGAAATGTAGCTGGTGCACTTTTCATGCCAAACGGCATTACAGTATATTGAAATAAGCCATCTGGTGTAACAAAAGCTGATATTTCACGAGCTCTCTGTGTCAATGGAACTTGCCAATAACCTTTCAACAAATCAAATTTGCTCACAAATGTTGCTTGACCAATGTTGTCAATACAATCGTCTATCCTTGGAATCGGATAGGAATCAGATTTTGAGACTGAATTTACTTTTCTGAAATCAGTCACGAAACGAGAGGTTTTATCTGGTTTTGGCACTAGGAGACAAGGAGAGCTCCATTCACTGTTACTCGGCTCAATAATATCATTGTCAAGCATATATTCAATTTCTTTTCTCATAACTTCAAGTGTGAGTGGATTGAGCCGGTAAGGATGTTGCTTAATGGGAGAAGCATCTCCTACATCAACATCATGACAAACAGCAGTGGTTTTGTTTGGCATATTTGGGAAAAGATTTTTGAAAGAAAATACCAAAGCTTTTATTTCTTCTCTACGATCAAAAGACAGATGTGCAAGTTTTGAGTCTAAATTTGACAAAATTTCTGAATTTTTCAATCTAACCGTCTCTTCCATAGTTTTAGAACTAAAAGGTGGTTCAATTACCTCTGGTTTGTCATGATTGTTCTCAAATTTAACCATGCCTAAAGTGGCAACTGGTTTACTCTCACATTCATTAGTACGCTCAAAATATGGCTTTAACATATTAATATGACACATTCTGTTTTGTTTAAGCCGACCTGGAGTTTTTACAATATAATTCAAATCATTGATTTTACTCTGTATTGTATAAGGACCACCATATTTAGCCTGTAAAGGATGTTCAGGGACTGGCAAACATACAAGTACCTTATCACCAGGCTCAAAAACTCTATCCCTGGCATCTTTATCATACCATATTTTCATCTTGTTCTGTACATTTTTTAAGTTTTTCTGAGCAATTTGACAAGCAGTATACAATTTTTCTTTAAATCTAGATACATAGTCTAAAAGATTCAAGTCAGTATGTTCAGTAAGCCACTTTTCCTTAATCAATTTTAACAGTCCCCTTACAGTATGGCCAAATACCAACTCAAAGGGACTAAATCCAAGGGATTCTTGAACAGCCTCTCGGACTGCAAAAAGTAGAAAGTGAACTCCATCATCCCAGTCTCTGTCAAATTGAAGACAAAAAGTTCTAATCATGTTCTTAAATGTTTGATGAAAACGTTCTAAGGCACCTTGAGATTCTGGATGGTACGCACTTGATCTATACTGAGCAATCCCTAACTGGTACACGACTTGCTGAAATAAACCTGACATGAAATTTGATCCCTGGTCGGACTGTATAGACTTAGGAAGTCCTACTAATGTGAAAAATTTGATAAGTGCTTTGACAATAGTAGGTGTCTTTATATTTCTTAGCGGAATAGCCTCAGGAAAGCGAGTGGATGTACACATAATTGTCAATAAAAACGCATTTCCAGTTTTGGTCTTCGGTAAAGGTCCAACGCAGTCAATTAGAACTCTGCTAAAAGGTTCCTCAAAGGCTGGAATAGGCAGAAGTGGTGCTGGTGGTATTTTCTGGTTAGGCTTACCAACAACCTGGCATATATGACATGATTTGCAGTATTCTGCAACATCATTTCTAAGTCTTGGCCAGTAGAAATGCTGCAAGATCTTAAGGCATGTCTTCCTCATACCTAAGTGTCCAGCCAAGGGGGTGTCATGGACAAGACCAATAATTTCTTGCCTATAAACTTTAGGCACCAAAACTTGGTATACCACTCTCCATTCCTCCTCGGGGGTAGCAGCAGGAGGTCTCCACTTCCTCATTAAAATGCCGTCTTGATGGAAATAGCATTCAACCACTTTGTCTGCTTCCTCCTGTGGTTGAGCCCTCTGGCTGAGCTGAAGAACCTCAGGGTCTTTATTTTGTTCTTCGAATAAATTCTTTCTGTCTAATGAATGGCTGTTTACGTCTGGCCATGGCATAATTACATTCTTGTTAACATTAGGTGGTCTTATAATGGCCTTTTCTGAGCTACCAGGACCTTCAATGTCGGCTAGGAAAGTGTCAGAAAGGTCCATGTAATCAAACTGGTTTTCTTGCAAATCCCCATCTTGTTGTTTTCTAGCCATCGCCCTAGTAACAACACAAGCTGGATACAATTCAGCATCATCTTCAGGTGATTTAACATCCACCACTGGTTCACTGGTAACAATCGGTTCAGCAACCACTTTGTTCCTAGCTAGATCATTTCCCAGCAATAATGTAACACCCTCTACAGGGAGATTAGGACGAACACCTACAATAACTGGTCCAGTTATCAAATCTGACTTCAGATAAATACGATGGAGAGGAACATCTATACAACCTAACTCTACACCTTGTAACAAAAACGGAGGCACCAACAGAAGTCGTCTCGGACAAAGGCAAAACACATTTTAACAATAAAGACTGAGAAGCTCTAGTGTCCCGTAAAATCTTAATAGGCTGAAGAGTGGTATCATCAACAATAGAAATAAACCCATCAGACATAAAGGGTTTATATTCCTCCATGTAATCACAAAAACTGGACTTAAAAGCCTGACTCGCAGGACATTCCAACGTACTGGTAATATAAGGTGTTGTACAAGCACTGGACTTCGGCTTATTATCTCGTGCATTCTTCTTCTGGAGTCTAAAACTATGAGCCATCAGGTGACCATTTTTCTTGCAATAAGCACAAATCAGTGACTTCTTCTCAAAAGTATCAAATTTTGGACTAGACATATTATAACTGGACTGACTCTTATTCTGTGCAACAGGCTTACTATCAGTACGCTCAGTGCTTTGATTTTTGTAATTTCCACTTGAAGTATTAACATTTTGACCCTTGAAACTTCTTTTATGTGAAAGGATATAATTATCTGAAATTACAGCTGCATCATGTATTGTCCCAACAGTTTTGTCGTCTAAATGTGTTTTTAAGTCTAAATGAACACATTGTTTGAACTCTTCTAATAACATCAATTGTCTTAGGTTATCAAAATTGTTATCTGTTTTCTTTGAAGTCAGCCATTTATCAAATAGATCTTCTTTTTCCCGAGCAAATTCCACATAGGTTTGCGAATCAAACTTTTTATAAGATCTAAATTTCTGTCTATATGCTTCTGGTACTAGCTCATAAGCTTTCAAAACTTCCTGTTTCACCGTGTCATAATCAGAACTTTTTTCTAATGGAAGTGCGGAGTATATTTCAGCGGCCTTGCCCTCCAAAACACTTTGTAGCATTGTAGTCCAATATGACTTTGGCCAATTCAAATTATGAGCAATTTTCTCAAACTGTGGAAAATATTTATCGACTGTTTTTTCACAAAATCTGGGAACCAAACGTATATTTTTTGCTGCATCAAAATATTCTGATTTTTGCTGGACTTTAGTGTTGCTTTCTTCCTTGACCATTTCAATTTTCATTTTCTCCATCTCTAGCCTTTCCTTCATTTCAAGTTCTTTTAATTTAAATTCATCTTCTTTTTCTTTTTTATCCATTTCCAACCTTTCCTTCATTTCCAGTTCTGCCTGTTTTAATTTAAGTTCATCTTGTTTTAATTTAAGTTCATCTTCTTTTCCTTTCTCCATCTCCTTCAATTCCAGTTCTTTTAATTTAAATTCATCTTCTTTTCTTATCTCCAGTTCTTTTAATTTGAGTTCATGTTCTAATTCAAGCTGTATTAATTTAAAGGCGTCAATATTTTCGACCTTAAGTTCAAGAGCCTCTTCACCTAAAATTTCTGCGTCAACTAATTTGTCTATAACCAAATTTTTTATAATTTGTTTTCTCATAGATACTTTAAAATCTAATTTCAGATGTTTAGCAAGCAACACTAATTCCTCTTTCTTTAAATCATCAAACCCTTCCAGGTCTGGCGTTTTCAAAAATTTACCGGCATCAAATGCCATTTTGTAGAATTTTGTTGGCTAGTTATAATATAAATATTGAATAAATTTTGAATAAGATATTTTCGTTATCCCGGACGAGCCCCCAATTTCTGTTACGGCCAGAAATCGCCTTTAAATTGTAGCCAACAAAAGACACAAATCAATTATAAAATTTAACAAGATTTATTATACAAATGTTTACAAGAAGTACTACACAAATATTACTGTTAACTTAACTGTCAAAATATGAGTCCAATCTTTTATCTTTATCTGTATCCGGAAATCTTCTCGGAATCCAATCTGAATATTACGTTCACTACTAAGGTCAAAATCCAGTATGATGTTGTTTGTAGAATTAAAGTGTCAATCCAAATGCTATGAATATTAATGTCTATCGATGTCTAAGTCCAAATCCAAGAGTGAGTGTTTAACTTTATTGTCTGCATACATATATAATTGTCAAGGAAAGTTCTAGAACAATCTATACTGGAACATCCTAGAAAGTTACAATGGAAGTTTCTAGTAAAATGTAGAAGTTTATATAACGCATCTTTTATTAGGATCATTCTGGAAAGTTCCAATCATTCTGTAATTGTTCCAGTGATTTCTAAACTGCACAGTTATAAGATTATTCTGTAAACAACTATCAGGCCATATAACACAAATTAGGCCAACATAAATAAATACAATAATTACAATATCATAACAATATATATTCTTTATAACATAATACCTTCTCTTTAATTGCTCATGCTGGTGTCAATGTACTGTGTCTGTAATATTTTCCCCTTTTCTTTATCACTAATATGTTCCATTTGTCCCAAAAGTCCAAAAAAAACTCAACTTCATCAGGCCCATTGACATGTAGCTTGTTTTTATGGAGAAATGACCTCTGAAATTAAAACAATTATAACATTGATTTTATTAAAATTTACTGATTTAAGGATTATGTACCCATCTTATGTACCTATGTTTAGTAAACCAGATGCCCTGCAGGGCGCAGCTTTATACGACCGCAGAGGTTGAACCCTGAACAGTTAGGGCAAGTATGGACACAACATTTAAGCTTGATACAGCTCTGAATTTGGACTGTGATTAAATAGTTGACACAACATAGGTTTCTGACACAGAATGAATGTGGTATAAGAACTTAAACTTAAAAACTTTAAAATTTTAAATTGGACATTTATCTATTATGGTCCAATATCCAAAATCTAAATACATGGTTAGATTCAGCATATCATAGAACCCCAAGAATTCAATTTTTGATGAAATCAAATAATGTTCAATTTTAGACCCTTTAGACCTCAATGTGAACCAATTTGATAACCGGGCCCAAATATTTAATATCTAAATACATGGTTAGATTCAGTATATTGAAAAACCCCATATATATATTCAATTTTTGTTGAAATCAAACAAAGTTTAATTTTGGACCCGATTTGGACCAACTTGAAAACTGGGCCCATAATAAAAAAATCTAAGTACATGTTTAGATTCAGCATATCAAAGAACCCAAAGAAATCAATTTTTGTTAAAATCAAACTAAGTTAAATTTTGGACCTTTTGGACCTTTATGTAGACCAATTTGAAAACAGGACCAAACATAAAGAATCTAAATACACGGTTAGATTTGGCATATATCAAAGAACCCCAATAATCCTTTTTTGATAAAATCAAACAAAGTTTCATTTTTGGCCCCTCATTCCTAATCTGTTGGGACCAAAACTCCCAAAATCAATCCCAACCTTCCTTTTGTGGTCATAAACCTTATGTTAAAATTTCATAGATTTCTGTTTACTTATACTTAAGTTATTGTGCAGAACCATAGAAAAATGCTTATTTGGGCCCTTTTTGGCCCTAATTCCTAAACTGTTGAGACCAAAACTCCCAAAATCAATCCCAACCTTCCTTTTAGTTTTATGGTCATTAACCTTGTGTTTAAATTTCATAGATTTCTATTTACTTATACTAAAGTTATAGTGCGAAAACCAAATGTCTTCGGACGACGACGCCAACGTCATACCAATATACATGTACGACCAAAAATTGAATTTTTTTGCAGTCGTATAAAGTCACCTGTCATTATAAGTGATTATTTCATAGACAACTTTTAAAACTACACATATTATAAAATCATACTATCAGATTTTCTTTGTTATAAAGGTTTTTTAAAATAATTGACAAATCTTGCATTTCACACTAATGTTCTATTTTTAGGCATGTCAGCCATGTTGGTTGGCAATTAAGGTCATCAGACAAGTTTTTTAACCCTTTCCTCCATGGATTTTTTTCTACATACTTGATTCGCATAGGATTTTTTCATTAAAAAAAAATCATCAGGTTTACAGTATTAATGCATTGCGAAAACAAATATTTCATCAATGAAATTCCAGTGAATATCCTTTTTATATAAGATGCAATTTTTTTAAAGTCTGATAAAGTTTTTTCGTAGGTAATACCTTTCAACTGAGGGACTACACAGGCATGGAAAGGCGTCCTTATGGAGTAAAGGAAAGATACCCTAATGATGATTGTGACCAAGTTTAGTTGAATATGGCTTAATTGTAAACATCATGTACATTGTAGTAGTTTCAGAGAAGATTTTCGTAGAAAATAAAAAAGAAGACACCAAGTAATAGGAAAAGTTCATTTGGTCCTTTTGGCTAGTTTAGCTAAAAAGAACAAGTAATGTAGTGTTAAGAGAGCTTCCAATGCAATTTTATATAAAATTGACCAATTAAAATAAATAGTTTGTCACTGCTAACATGGTTAATTTTCAAACTAACCCAAGAATGAAAAATGTCACCTCTATGACCTCAACATTTACTTGTACATTGTACATGTAAGTCTGAAAAAAAAAAAAAAATTAAACAACTTAAACATAACTTTCATGACATAATTGCAATGTTTCATTGACTGCTGCTCCTTATTTGCACATGAATCAATACAGCACTTTTCAAATCCACTACTAGTCTAGATATACATGTATAAATATAGAAAGCATTGCCTCTAATGACTTCTGTTTTGTTGATTATTTTCTCCTACTTCTTTTAGTGCATGTACATGTACATGTACTTTCATTAAAAATGCTAAAAGAAAAATGTTTAATTGAATAAACATGATAAAAGGAAGTTATGATACATGTAACTGGCAAAATTGCCTCACTTTGACATTTCAAAATAAGACCAATAGATTTGCCCTAAAAAATATGACTTTAAAAAAAGCATTTCATTATTTTAATGTTCTTCTGCATCATTTCAAATCAATATGATCAAGACGACAGTTTTATGAATGAAAGTGGTTGTATTAATTGCATCTCTGATTTTGTTATGATTTATAAATAAATTAATGCCAATTTTTGGGCAATAAACATGATATTAGCTTTTAAGGAATTTGAAATTATACAAACTGTAGGATGTTAAATTTGGTCAGTGAAAATCATACATTAACCTATGGATATTTATTTTTGTGTTATATGTACATTAGATATATATATAGGAAGATGTGGTATGAGTGCCAATGAGACAACTCTCCATCCAAGTAACAATTTATAAAAGTAAACCATTATAGGTCAAGGTACAGCCTTTAACACAGAGCCTTGGCTCACACTGAACAGCAAGTATATATGTATCACGATTTTGTGCTGTATTCGTGTCAGTTCTGACTTTAATACACCTATAGCTATAGATAATAAAATTGAGAATGGAAATGGGGAATATTTATACATTAAATTATTTACATGTCTATCAAACCATCTAATGCCCAAATTATTTAATTTCTTCAGAATTACAGCCACACGATTAATGATCTGCCTTTCCACGATGAAAATGACACGAAAAAAATAGTATAATAACATAGCATCCCCCTTTTATAAAGTGACTTGTATATATTTATTCGTACACCGTAAAAATTCTTTTGTGTCTGGCTTCATGCATTTAGTAATATTTCTTTTGTAACTGGATACTGATTGCTATATGGCTTATATAAAATTATGAGTGAGTTATAATTCATGTTTCAAACAAGCAGATAGGATACGGGTATTAAAATTAGAAGACATTTCAGAAAAGAATACCCACTTTAGAGTGGTCCGTAAGCAAATGGTAAGATAGGATGGAAATCTTATTTTTTTATTTAAATTACTTAAGGAATTATTGAAGTATCATCATGCATGACCGGAGTAGGTCCCAGTTTGGCAGTCACAGTCCGAGATTACTCTGACGTCCAACGGCTGTTTTGCCAGACAAGCTGGGGCCGTGGGACGTCAGAGCTCGTCCCATATCAAAAAGTGGATATTTGCCCACCCAAAATAGATGCGCTGCTTCGTCGCTTCTGATGCCGACTGACGGCCTTGGAATTATATAAATTGGGCATCAATCTATTCATTTTTCATTTATCTCTTTATTTATGTAAGTTTCGCCTACCTG
Source organism: Mytilus edulis (assembly GCA_019925275.1). Taxonomy (NCBI): domain Eukaryota; kingdom Metazoa; phylum Mollusca; class Bivalvia; order Mytilida; family Mytilidae; genus Mytilus; species Mytilus edulis. The sequence goes on from CM034362.1 coordinate 40,130,214, forward strand.
CGAACCTTCATTTTTCCATATTTTAACAGTTTTCACAGTGACCCATCGATTTCGGCATTTTGACTTTCACTTTCAAATGGACGTCAAGTTACAAGAGAGTTCGTGGTCTCGAGACTCAAAATATGCAAATATTTATATTTTTTCACCTCCTTTATAGGAGATCGATGTTTAACATTTAGTAGCCAACCACGATTTTTCACCTCCTTTACAGGAGATCGGTATGAAGCATTTAGTTCAGACCACGTTACAATCGGAAGCTCTCGGACATTTAGATAACTTGCATCGTAAATGAACGAGGTGTTACATTATGGTCATTTGCATAAATCATCACTGTTTTCTCGTGGTCACGTGATTATCTTTAAAAATGAAAGGCAAAATGCCGAAATCGATGGGTCACTGTGAAAACTGTTAAAATATGGAAAAATAAAGGTTCGCAGGTAGGTGAAACTTACATAAATGAAGAGATAAATGAAAAATGAACAGATTGATGCCCGATTTATATAATTTCAAGGCCGTCAGTCGGCATCAGAAGTGACGAAGCAGCGCATCTATTTTGGGTGGGCAAATATCCACTTTTTGATATGGGACGAGCTCTTCTGACGTCCCACGGCCCCAGCTTGTCTGGCAAAACAGCCGTTGGACGTCAGAGTAATCTCGGACTGACAGTCAGTGCAACCCCCCACTTTCATTAACATTTCTGTTAAGTAATCCCCCCTTCCCAGATACAAACATACCCATACCCAACTATATCAGTCCTATTCAGGACCGATAACTCTGTCGATAGATATTATAGGGTATACAATATTGTTAAAACCAGATCAATCGTATTATACGTCTCTGTTGGAATGTATACAATAATTCTTTTTTTCTTACACAATTTAAACTTTATATCGATTCATTGCCTGGATTTAGCTTTAAATATTGAATTAAAAAATAAATAACAATAAAATCATATTCAATGACCGAAATTCAATAAAATTAAAATTTGAATCAGAAGATTTCTTTGAAATAATTATAGAAACATATAAATATTTGAATGCCTTTTAATGCGGGGTTCACACATTGCCGATTATTGCTCCCGTTTAAGATCAGACAGCGATACGACACGAAAAGTGAAAAAGTCGGATTAGTATCCTCAATTATCTGGAATGTCCTATTATTGTCTGAACGCAGTCGTTTTAGTTCGTAACAGATTCCTACTGGTCGGGAAGGATCCGAATAGTTCGGCAAAGCACCCCGACAGTTAGGTGCGTCCCGTAACATTCGGGAAAACTCAGCCGATTTTGTCTAGTCGGATCACAATCGTGCCTATGTCGTGACAGATTCTGCTGTATCGGATCGAATTCCTAACAATGTTCTGTGTATTCGGGACGGTGTCCTGTGGAACGGGAATGATCTGGAGAAGTCCCGACAATAACAGAATACAATACGACTGAGACCAGACAAAGCCGTTTGCAATGCGATAGAGCGGACCGTGATAGGATTACGTTCCGACAGTACCTGATCATCCCGATTATGCCGACAGTTTTCAAACGGATAACTTCCGTCAGCGTCGGTTCACTGTCTTGTCACTATCTGATCTCTGTCGGATTACATTCGGTAGAATCGGGACGCAGTCGTGACAGACTCGGTCGAATTTTACCTGGCGAAAGATACAAATCGAATTTCCATCCACGATTCACAGGATCTTGATCAGACTTTTGACAAATTTTAATCGGGAATGGTCCTGTCAAGGACGGCAATAAAAATCGTGAATGTGTGACCCCAGCTTAAGCAATAAATATTTCTTTAAAGAAAGTTTCATAATATTCATATTTTCCTAAAGTTTATTATGAAACATACTTCTTCTGATTTGACACGGGAAGGAGAAGATATTTATTTGTACATTTATCATGTTTATGAAAACTTTTGTATATTACAAAATTTAAACTCTGGTAATACATGTATACACACTGACAGGATGTCAAATGTCACCTGGTTGCTTTTGGTTTGCACGTCTACCTGACAATATATTATGATGTAACATTATGACCCAAGTTAGATTTCACCTGTTCGGTCAAGGAATAAAATTTTAAAGGTACAGAATATTTATCTATTATAAATAATTGGACATTGTTTTTTTTTTCTCTTAGGATGAAAACATTTTTGTTCTAAAAGGAATGTATAAATATATTTCTAAAGAAAGATAAAATATACAGAAAACTTGAAAAACACCTTTAAAAAAAGAAAAGATTTTTTTTATTATAGATAACTATTTTCTGGTAACAGTATCTCCTGGATGAATATCTGTCAAAATAAATGTTCCCGTGTCACACTTCAAATATTTTTTTTTATTAAGAAATTTTGGAATCAATGATATCGAAATATCACTAAAGGAAAATAACAGAAACATCAGAGATTTTTTATGAAAAATTAAATTTAATCTAGGCAAGTCTTACTATAGAAATCATTGATTTGATGCAACATTTCCATATGATACATCAGCCGCCATTTTGAAAAATCTCGGAAAATTCCCTTTTTTAAATCGATATTTGACCGAATTTGCCCTGAAATTAAACTGTTTTAAGTAGTATTTTTCGCCAGCTATATGTTTGAATAAACTTAATCGATTTGCAAAGTTTGTGTTTTATTTACAGAATTTTTTTATTTGTTGTAAAAGTAGACATGGGTATCGGTAATTTAGCATTGAGTCAACGGAGAAATGACGAGAAAAAGTGCATGTTTTACGATTCCGATTTGACCGAATTTAATCAAAAATTAAACTGTTAGGACCAACATTGTTTGGTAGAAATATGTTTAAATATCAAGGATCGATTTGCAAAAGTAAGAAAACGGATCAGGTTTATGAGAAAATTAAACTTTATTGAAGCATATATCACTGTGTCTAAACCACACCGGCAAAATTTGCTCGGACTCGATGGTATTTAACATCCGGCACAATGACGGAACACCAATAGACAAAAGAAAGGTAGGTTTCTCCTTATTTTTTTATTCTTTTTATGATATCGAAGAATATATATACATATACAACTATTTTCTATTGTGAGATGCAATATTTTCTTCAACCGTTCTATATTAACGGAGAAATAAGTCAAAATGCATGTCAAAATGACGAATTGAGTGAACCTTGCCTCGAAATTGTTTAATTTCTCGTTAAATTGTTCACATTGTACGGAAAGAAAGGTACGGGAAGATATATATCGACACGGAGATTGCAAATTTAGTTATTATGAGCATCTCAGTAATTGTATTTCTGTGTATGGAACGAAAGAAAAGGGTCATGTCAAATTAAAATAAACCGGTTTCGTCAATGTTGTTACTACACAATCACCCGGTTTCGTCTATATATATCACCCGGTTTTTTTGGGTTTTTTTAACAAACAATTTATGAAAAGAAACTTTGGCACGGATCTGAACATTGTCTTTCGAGAATTTAAATATATATTTATTGTAAAGTAAACTTGGCGTGTTAAAATCTATTCTAAACGGGCACTTTTGGACATAGTTAATTATGATAATACACATTTTCCTAATGAAAGGCGTATCCCTTATTTCACTTAACTTCAAGCTAATTTTAAATGGAATATAAATACTGAATAGCAAACACTGGTATCTAATTATTTTGTAACATTATTATATTTTCTTTGTTTATAATAGTAGTATGTAAAGATGAAAAATAAAAGGATGTGTTTTGATTGTGCCATAATTTTAATTTACTATACTATATTATATACACTTACAATATTTACTATCAATTATTAATACATTGATGCATTCAATCATTGACGAACAGTCCCAAACCGTCCCAAACCGACTATAGTCTATACTGTTCTGCACAAATTAATCATGCATGCAGTCCTGCCAGATTTTCTGGTACTATATATATTGTGTTACTTGCGCACTAAAGCGAGTTTTCACACTTAAGCATCCATAACATAGCAGTGAGATTTGTAACTTTCTCCCGTTTCTGGTAGGCACATTCATTTTCATAGGCATGTTTTTCGCATTATTTTTACAGTTCAAATTCTTTTTTTGTAGTTCAAATTCAATTGAAACTTCAAGATAACTTTCGAAAACAATATCTGACAGTTTTGTATTTTCAATGTGAATAAAAGTTGGTTTGTAAAACATGACCGTCATTTATATCTAGGTCTTGTTAAGAAGAAGTGACGGTAACCACTTATCCCATGAACATTGACAATGAGACAACTTTCTTTTAGACATAAACATTATGTTGAATTAATCAAGTTTAGGTCAGCATATGCCTTAAACAATGAGAAAAACACATGTAAACTGCATGAAAGCAAGCAGGGCCCTAAATTATAAATCTAAAACAATTCAAACAAGAAAACTACCTGCCTATTTTATGTTCAAAACGCATATGGTATAAAGCAACCAAAGACAACCATGGAATTACAAGCGTGTGATTTGGGAATGGACTGAGTCAAAGTGTTGTCGCTGACACAAACAGTACAACAAAAGTACAAATAATAAAAAATGATGAAAAAACCTTAACTCGTCCGATGACCGACGTCAGTGTACGATTATCATAACACAACGGCGACAGTACAGACTCGTTTTTTTTTTAGTAATGTTAACAAAATAATTATTATGGAATTTTGTCGATGACCTGAGACTATTATACTAATTTGTACATAGCAGTATAGTTACAATAAGGGATAAAAAAAATTATTTTAATGCATGGTAGTTGTAATCCTACATTCATTTTCTATGGCGATTATGCATGCATATATATTCAGTTGTCTTATTATCAACGTTTATCCTTTAGAAGATTTATTTTTAACGATTGTAGAAAAGATTACATACATAGAATGATTAGATTACTTATAAAGGTGTCCATCCTTTTGTGCGAGAAAATCACATATCAATTGTGTGTTTCGATTTTTAAGACCGTAAACTTTAATTTCAAGTTTAAACATGTTCTACATATTTTCCCATAACTCATATAGAAAACGCATATTTAGAGAGCTTTAATCTCAATATGCTGTTAAAAAATTTCGGAATGCAAAGTAAATTAAAATATTTGTGTTCTATAAGAGTAGGAATTCAAGTTTTTGCTTATTATTTATTTGAATCTGAGACTCATATAAATAATAAGCCGTTGTCCGGTGAACGAACTTGTTTTCCAACGACCCACAAAACTTCTTTTGAATGCTGAAGTTAAATAATCAATTATAATGTAATGCGATTATGATTTTTTTTATTTGACCAAACCGGGTTATGCATTTTGAAATCTATGACGAAACCGGGTTGTATACATTGACGAAACCGGCCAGTTCCATTTTGACATGACCCATTTCTTTCGTTCCATACACAGAGATACAATTATGGAGATGTTCATAATAACTAAATTTGCAATCTCCGTGTCAATATCTATCTTCCCGTACCTTTCTTTCCGTACAATGTGAACAATTTAACGAGAAATTAAACAATTTCGAGGCAAGGTTCACTCAATTCGTTATTTTGACATGCATTTTGACTTATTTCTCCGTTAATATAGAACGGTTGTAGAAAATATTGCATCTCACAATAGAAAATAGTTGTATATGTATATATATTCTTCGATATCATAAAAAAAATAAAAAAATTAGAAAACTACCTTTCTTTTGTCTATTGGTGTTCCGTCATTGTTCCGGATGTTAGATACCATCGAGTCCGAGCCGGTGTGGTTTAGACACAGTGATAATGTTAAAATGTAATTGTTGTATTTAAAAGACTTTTTACTTGATACTTATATTTAATACGTATAATGAACAGTTTTGCATATGCTTGAATCTTTTGTGACTTCAAGTTGTTTTTCAAAATGTTTGTTTTTGTGTTCACTTAATAATAACATTTTCAAATGTAATGTGGTATTCAATGCATTATTTTCAAAAGTAATTGTAATATAATGCATTACTTTGAGAAATGCATGTTTTGTAATTGAAATTTAATGCATGCTTTTGTCAAAGTAATTGTAATATAATGCATTACATTGCAATGTAATTTGCCCCATGTCTGGTTACGGAATATGGAAAGACTCGTATTTCAGGTATCATAGGGGTTGTGTGTATTCAGCATTTCCTGAAATCGCAAAAATTAGTCTCACATGTGTGTCAATTGTTAAAAACTGACAAAAATAAATGAATTTATAGTACTTTATCATTCCAAGATCTTAAAAATGCAAAAATATATGTAGTATTATATCCCAGTTGATACGATATTTCAGAACTTACATTTCCGAACATGTTTTCCTTGATAATGATTGCTAATTATAAGGAATTTACTGAACCAAGAATTGCAAGGTGTGAAGTTTATATCATTGGGGTTTGTAACGCTCACTGATTTTTTCATGTTGTCTTTTGTAGACTGTTTGTCTTGTGGTCGCTTCAATGTATTGTCACGGCATTGTAAATGACCACTGGTCGAATCTTTAGTCCTGCACTCGATTTCTCCAGATATATCAAATTGCAATTATAAATACGTTTTATTTCATTGTGGACGTGGAAACTGTATGCCTTTTCGGAAATACTTTGGCCCCCCTCTTTTTTAATGAGATTTGTGTTGCAAAATCTGTAGCTTTGTGAAAGTATTTGTCATTTTTTGTTTATTTGGAAGAATTTGTTCTTTTGATCACGTTCTTGTCTGTCTTTCGACTTTTTTTTTTTTTTTATAGAACTCGTTAAAAGTGTTGATGTTTCTCAAATGAAGAAATCTAATACAATATAAAAAGAGGAAAAAGAGAGCGTTCATCACACTTAAAATAACGTCTTTATAAAAAAAAAACGTGTGTATCGTGTGTTCATGATAATTCATAATTTAGACATTTGACTTGTGAAAGATAACATTTTTTCTCTTAAATATCTTGACTAAATAATATACAAGTACTTTTAAAACTGAGGATGAAACTCCCTATCTTTCCTATTTTTATCTTGAGTGTGTCCGTCCGATACTCAAGATTTTAATGATTATGGTTTCCTCATCGGTTTGCTTTGAAAGCACTTATTAGTAAGCCTTCAAAATATTTATTTGAATAATTTTTTGAAAAAAGTTATTGACTTGGTTAGTTTTGTCTCATTGTCATTCTGTCTTAGTGTTTTTCTGTTACTTATTCTGACATTGGATATTTTTAACATGTTTTTAGCTGATTTGTTTGGTTAGAAATAACAGTTTTGTGCGTATTTTGAATAACGTGTAACGAGACTGATATTCAATTTTGTTTTTAAAAAGTGATTTCAATTGATATTTTGTGGTCGCCACTATTCGACTTTTAATTTTAGATTCACAACAAGATCCTAATAATTTTACCATCAAGAAGTAGATTGGAAAATCCTCACATTTTGATGTTTTTTGTTCATATTCCGAAAACAAATACAACCACTCTGCAAATGTTAATACTGGACAATTTTGCAATATAAATATACATGTAACATGTATAAAAAGATGTGGTTTGAGTAATAATGAGAAAACTCACCATTAAAGACACAATGAATGTGTAAAAGTAAACCATTAATGGTCAAAGTACGGTCTTTAACACGAATCTTTCGTTCACATCGAACTGCAAGCCCCCAAAAGTACTTGTTAAAAACCATGCAAATAGGAAAACCAAAGGTCTTATCAATATGAGAAGGAGAAATATTTATAAACTACACAAAAAACGACAACCACTGAACTTCAGGTTCCTGATTTAGGAAAGGTGCAAATGCATGCATACATGGAACCTTAACAATATTTTCATTTTATGATATATTAATTATGTACTTTCACTTCACAACCAACATTTGAAATAGTGTGTAAATCACAGTGTAATCTGTGTAATTCGACACACTGGGGGACATGAAAAAAATGTCGTATTAAGCAGGGTGTCGGAATACTTAATTTTTTCTGCAAGGATAGTCGTATTTTGGGTCCATGACTATATGTTGGTTAAAGCAGGATGTTTGAAATATTCAGGTGTAGGATTAGACAGGTTACACTATATATCTTATTCAACTTTAAATCAAAAGTACCGTAAAACAAGACGGACTGCTTCATATCTTGATCTATGACCAAAGAAACTTTCAAATTGTCAACTACCCTTTTCGTAGAAGTAACATCACTGCCCCACATACACGAATGTATGACATTTGCATGTATAAATTGATATGTTCAATTAGTGTAGTGCATATCAAAAATACATGACATATACCGGCTTCATAATCAGAAGTGTGTTTCTGTCGTCTTTGGTTGACGGATACGATATGTCTCTATGTGAACTCAGTAGTCTTAAGAGTCAAATATGGTATTCAATATTTTGTTATATTTGAACTGAGTGTAGATTACCATGATGATAGAATCTATTTAGACGTCAACATGATTGTAATCGTACCGGAAAAATAAAATACACATTGACAAGAACAAACGACAAAATGATATTGTGATATAGAAACCATCATGGTATTTTGAATAATTCCATTAATTTGTAAAATGCATGATATTAAATGTCAACGCAAGTGTTCCGACGGGTAGGAAACTCTCCTTTTATTAGCTTCGACGCAGTGGCGGTGAAAATACAATGCATATAATTTGTCATATACATGCAATTCGTCTATAAGAGACTATTCATTAGCGACTGCATCTAAAACATAAAAAAGAAGATGTGGTATTATTGCCAATGAGATAACTCTCCACAAGAGACCAACATAACACAGAAGGTAACAACTATCGGTCATCGTTCGGCCTTCAACAATGAGCAAAGCCCATTCCGCATAGTCAGCTATAGAAGGTTGGTAGGCCAAATCATACAAGAATTGGATGAACATTTTAAACCATAAACGTAAAAAACGTTGCGCCATATATTTTGAAAAAAGTTCGATATTAGCTGTAACATTGGATTCATCTTTAATGATGGCTTGTTAATCAAAACTCTGTTATTTTACATGATTGAATACAAAAAAATAAACATAATTATCTCTAACTTATTTATTCATACCGAAACCGATCAAGTAAGCCATCTTTTAACGATAACTAGTTATATAGTTATGTCAGCAACGTGTTCTAGTAAGTGTCTCTCTTAAACAACTTTAAACACTAATCCTAAACAGTTTCAAGTACTTTAATAAACTAAAGGTTATACAACAACGAATGTCAAACAATCAAATTCTAAATATTTAAACATCCGAATGAGCTAATCCAATTGGCTTAATTTCTAAAATGACGTTACGTTAAAATCTCGAAGCAATCGCCTAAATATAAAACCTTGCCAAATATTTTAATTAACATTTATATCCCTATATGTGCGTCTTACGTACCTTTATATATATTAGATGTTTATCAATCAACAGATATATTTTCTCAAAAACATAGCACCCCTCACGACTACAGAGTCATCAAAAAGTGAAAATATCCTGAAACAGCATAACTAATAAATGCTTTAAAGAAATAAGAATAAAAAAAAACTTTCGTAAAATGTATATAGTTGTAGGGAGACATAAGCGTATATCAATACTTTTATGTTTTATATTATCATCGACGTTTCAAATACTTTTAGAATGCTTATTCAAGGTCAAAATTAAAACATGAGAAAAGAACTTTTTTCCAGAAGGTAAACCAAGGTGTATTTCAGGATTGTAAACTCCTGATTATCTGGTCATTATCAGTTTAATGCAGCTTGATATACAATTGAATTAATATTAAATAGTTATCTAAAAACAAACTTAAGCATTGTGATTAAAGATGTAATGCATTTTTTGAAAATTAATATCCCAATTGGTTTTGGTACAAAGATTTTTTTTTTTTTTTGAAGTAGTCTGTTACTAAACATAACAAAATTTGCCATCAAAACCAATAAGACAAAAGTTGAAAGGAGCGTCATGTCTATAATCGCTACCAGCTTCCTTATTGAAAATCAATACATATAACAGGGAAACAATTTACCGAAGAATAATTATGCTTGAGGTAATATCAAGTGTTAAACAAATGTTTAATATACCTCATCGTTTATATAGACATAAAATAGATGTTTTATTCTAAATTGCTTTGACAAAATAGCTATATCCAATTATAACAATGTATACGTCAACACTCTACCTTCTAAAAACCCTACAATAACACAAAACCAAATAAAAAACTCAATAATTAGCAATAATAAAAAGAGTACATGATATAAACGAAGGAAAATATAACCGTAAAAGAGGAGCAACGGATATATAAGGACATTTAAACTCATAACTCATAAGATGAAAAAAAGGACATAAATAAGATCGTACTTTGACCTATAATGAACTGCTTTTACAAAATATGACTTGGATGGAGATTTGATTTATTGAAACTCATACCATATCTTCGTATATCTATGACATGGCTAAAATAGAAAAAGACAAACAGACAAAAGTCCCAAGTCAGGAGCCTCTGGCCTTTGTTAGTCTTGTATTATTTTAATGTTAGTTTCTTGTGTACAAATTGGAAATTAGTATGGCGTTCATTATCACTGAACTAGTATATATTTGTTTAGGGGCCAGTTGAAGGACGCCTCCGGGTGCGGGAATTTCTCGCTATATTGAAGACCTGTTGGTGACCTTCTGCTGTTGTTTTTTTCTATGGTCGGGTTGTTGTCTCTTTGGCACATACCCCATTTCCATTCTCAATTTTAAATAACAGTACCCATAACAACATAGAAGACCAAAGACTGAGTATCACGAACCCCAACAAAACTGGGGATAATCTCATGTCTTGCGGAAGAGTAAGAACAGCATAAAACAAAATAGCAAGTTTAAGACTGTGTGTTTTAATTGTATATATGTTGTGTACAAGTTGTAATGTTGTACAAATTATAATTTGTATAGAATTGTACAATTTATCAGTGTTTTATGAATCGCTTAACACAAATGGATGATGCAAGCACAAATTATTTTGTTTTGTATATTTCTGTAATATTTCCACAACTACATGATATAGACTAATTTGTACAAACTTACATCTCTGTACCATTGTACTTTGGTTTATGAGAATAAAGATATATATACATGTACACAACATAATATACAAATCTCGTACTTTGTGACAGAAATATAACTTTAATGATTGCCTTGATATATTGTTTTTTTTTAAAGGAGTAGATGTGATATGATTAACAACTGTCTACACGAGACAACATGACGTAAAATATATCCAATACAAGTCTCTGTATGGCTTTCAAGAATGAACAAAAGTCATACTCCACAGATAGCTTTAAATGTCCCGAAATGACAAAACGAGAAAACTAACGGCCTTACAACATTGTACAACACTGACACTTTTTATTAGGTTTACAATTTTTTGGTTATGTGCATGTATGAAAATAAACTCATCATAAATACCAGGATTAAAATTTCGTATTTGTGCTAGACGGCCGTTAATTTCGACTTCAAAAGCCTCAGAAGTGACGCTCAAATAAAAAAAGTTAAAAAGGCCGAATAGGAAGATATAATGAAAGTTTTGATTTGTATTATTTGATATAATTGACAGTTAAACATATGTCATCTAAAATTCAAATAAAATGACCCTTACATGCAGAAAAAATTAACAAATGGGAACGAACTGTACCAGACTTCCTTTATGAAGTTCAAATCTATTGCCAATATAAAAAGAAAATAGGGTATGATTGCAATTACACAACTCTCCAAAAAGACCAAATGGCAAAGGAATTAGAAACTATATGTCATTGTACGTCTTTCAACAACGAGTAAAGCGCAAATCGCTAAGTCAAAGCTACATGATTTAATACATAATCCGTCCTTTCGATTATTATTAAACCCTTATTTGTTCTGATAACTTTTTATGTTAATAAAACACGAATAAATCGCATAAGAATCAAACAAATGAGAGTTATGGTGAGCTGGACATCAAATTATTACATGACTTTGTACAACAATATAATGATGGTTATAGACCCCAATATATCACGATAAAAGGTAGAATAGTTATCAAATGTACCAGGATTATAATTTTAAACGCCAGACGCGCGTTTCGTCTACATAAGACTCATCAGTGACGCTCAGATCAAAATAGTTATCAAGCCAAACAAGTACAAAGTTGAAGAGCAATGAGAACCCAAACTTCCAAAAAGTTGTGCCAAATACGTCTGCGGTAATTGACATTTTCCTTTTTTTAACATAGAAGTCTAATGAGGAAGTGAGAAAAACTGAAATTTAATCGTTGTTGATCGAATAAAATCATTTCAGTTGCAAAGACGTTTCCTGCTTTTAAAGTGCCGTTTATTACAATCTAAAAAACTGATCACGATAGCCTCTGTTCGGAGGAAAGCAACATAATTAAATATAAATAACACAAGAGAAACGATATATGAAGGTCAGTTGACTTTTGAGAAGAAAACGATTAAAACTTGAGTCATTATCCTATTTTTAAAGATTTATA
>CM034362.1:40142706-40193174 GCA_019925275.1 Mytilus edulis
GTTAGGTACCATTTTGACGTTTAATCCCGCTGTAAATCCAATGTTCTGTGTTGAAGGCCGTATCTTGACTTATAATGGTTTACTTTTATAAATTGTTATTTGGATAGAGAGTTGTCTCACTGGCACTAATACATCTTCCTATATTTATATAGAACTTTAATTTGTGAAACAACTGCTGTTTATCATTTAAAAAAAAACTTTATCTGAACATACAGTTTGTTCTAAATTTGTCTATAACACTATGCCACCAGGTTAAAGATGGGTTGAGTGCTTACCTAGAAATTTTACTTCTACACTTCCTTTATTTGTCTGTCCCTAGTTAGGATCCAATAGTTCAGTAGTTGACGTTGTTTGCTGATATTTTTTTTTTTATTTATTGTGCTATCATTTTTCAGGCCTGTGTCTTATTTTGTCATGTCGGGGTCTTTTATAGTTTACTATATCAATATACGGTATGAGTTTTGATAATTAGCCTGATAATCTGGTGATACTTACGCCAACGTCGTTTTTGTCAAATTTTCTGGTTTCCTATTTCCTGAGATTTTTAGGATAAAAATCATTATTTAAAATTTCTGGTCCCGTATAAGGACTTCTTTGTTAATGTTAATTCTTGGTATATATGAATATTTTTCTGGTTTCCGATTTTCGGAGAATATTCAATAAAGCTTGTCTGTTGTTCAAAATTTTTACTCTTTGTCGTGAAATTTTTCCAGGGCCTTACTCAATCATGTTTGTAATTCTTTATAATAGAAATATTTTAAATAATAAATAGTGCTCCAAAGATAAGATTGATATATTAGTTTTACAGTTTTTTTTGACAAACTCATTAATTTCCACATCAATGAATATCTGACATCCACTTCATTTGAACTTTTTTGGATATTTTCCATGTGCAAATCATACCACATCTCCTGATTTTCTTTTACTAGGTGCGAACTTTAATATATATATATATACAAAGATGATTGACAATGGCACATCTCTCCACAAGAGACCAAAATGACATAGACATAAACAACTATAGGTCACAACAAATATGTAACACAAAAAATGAACAAACAACAAATATGTAACACATAAACATACAACAACCACTGAATTACTGGTATCAAATATGATAACATCCTTAACATGAAACATCTCACTATGTTTTTGCTGCAACTATAGAAATGTTTAAGCATTTTTCTGTATAAGTTGTCTGGACTTGAGGCGACAAGTGGCTAGTTTTCAATGAAGTGTTGTTTGACAAGGGCAAAAATTGTTTTATTTTTAACAAACGTTTTAACAAAAACAATGGTTTTGTTTTTTGAAAGAAGGGTATCACATGTCAAAATACAACGGATACTATGGTCTCGATTGTAGTACTGCTACAGAAAAATGTGCGGCCTTATATTTTATTCGAATTCATAAATCTTTTCGTTCATTTTGCATTCTCATTCAGCGCAAATAAATAGTTAACATATCCCTAAGACGATCTTATTTCACACATGAACTTTTTTGTTCGCTTATCATACTTCGAAGTTACTAATCCGGTGTAGGTCTTTGAGGTGAGGTTTTAATGTTCTTCTTTTGTAAAGATAATCGGGCATAATTGATAAGAGCCGCATCCACTAAATAAGGAGTCCCGAATAAGATATATAAGATATAGTTTGTATATCTTGAGAAAAACCGAGGGTTTAGCTTACCCTACAATTTTGATTATGATTCAACAATTTGATCTTGTTAACTGTATAACGCCTACTTTTTGCTTCGTTTCAAGAGTCCCTTCATTCAATTATTTACTTCACATATTTTTCATCTTGTCCTTGATATAACAGGGATATTTACCGGTGAAAATTAAAAGCGACGAATGATATCAAAAGGATATTAAAATTTCGAAAGAAAAGACAACGCTTAGTCAAAAATGAAAATCGACAAATAAACATCCGTTCAAAAAAACAACACAAAAACTTTTGATAAAAATTTACCAAGCTATTCGTAACAACCGTTCTTATGTGCGTAGAATAGATCGCAACCATAAAGAATTTCGTACCAACGATAATTCGGACCTAATTTCTATATTGTAGTCCTAGATGTAACCATTATCATAGCATATGGTTATTCCTAACAGTTTCCTAAAAAGAACAATTTTACTAAAATCAAATACTATTACTGTCAATAAAGGATTTTTTTGGTTACTATTTTTTGGCCGATATGTTATTGATTATTCTGTTAAAGAATAAATTCCAGGCTAATGTGATAATAATGAACTCTCTCGTAGTTGTTGTTTTCAAAAATTCTACCCTGAAATATGTCTTTTTAGTTTGTTTTTTGTTTGTCGTTTATAGTTTAACATAATTTAAATATGATGTATGCTTTTGTGGTATTTTTGGACGAACCAAGTAGTAACAAATAATTTCAAAAAACTAAATCCAAATTATTTGCCAGCACCAGTGTATAAAGGGTGAAATAATAAGTGTAAAACAGTTGTACAAATGTATCCCATGTTGTTCATCTGGATTGAATTCTCCACATGTTACAATGATAGTCTACCAACATATACTGATGATTCATTATTATTCGTTGGATACCAATTTTTGTGGGTTTCGTGGGTACAAGTAAACCACGAATTCAAATGTTCGACGAATTAAAAATTTGTAATGGCTTTGTTTGAACATATTTTCAAAACAACGAAATCAGTTATCCACGAAAATGCAAGTTTTCCTCAATCCACGAAAACTGATACCCACGAAAATAAATAAATCCTAAGTATGGTAAATTTATCAAGAAAGCATAACCTATGATCATTTCACTTTAAAAGAGGGACGAAAGATACCAGATGGACAGTGAAACTCATAGATAGAAAATAAACTGACAACGCCATGATTAAAAATTAAAAAAACCCAAACCAAACCAAAACAGACAGACAAACAAATAACAGTACAGAAGACACAACATAGAAAACTAAAGACTAAGCAACACGAACCCAAACAAAAACTGGGAGTAATAGCAGGTGCTCCGGGAGGGTAAGCAGATCCTGCTCCACATGTGGCACCCGTCGTGTTGCTGATGTTATTACAAATCTGGTAAATAGTCTAATATGGTAGCTATATATATGTCACATTCATGAAAAGGGAAGGGTATTGTAGTTACGACATAAGGAACATATCCGATATCATTTGTGAACCGTTTATTCCATAACGATCAAACAACTCGTGATGGAGTCCATAAAATTTTCGAAGGGATGATTTCAACTTGACCATTTGGAACTCTTGGTTTAATAATGGCTTCCTTAATATAGCATGTTAAAGTCCAGAATATGAATGCAATTATTGTATTTGATGGTAAATTTTAACAATACATGCAGTGTGTTACTCAAATGGAGGCGATAGACACAAAAGAGACTATCAAACTCACAATATGAAATCAAACCAAAAAAGCCATGACAAAAAAATAACTGAAGTCAAAGCAAACAGTTGTCCGTTTATACAACATAGAAAATTGAAGCCTGAGCTAGTCGAATCGTACCTACAAGCAATCAAGGTTATTTCGACGATTAAGCAGATCCTTCACCATATGTGGTATTAAAAAAGAGATGTCCAGGTCGTTTTTTTCTTTATTTAATCACCACATAATCTATAAGATGTTTAATTTGTAAACTTATAAATTTTTGCGTGCATTTTTATATCATTATCACTATTTTTGAAGAGAGGATCATTATTACAATTGCAGGATATTATGAACACAGATATATGCATGATATCATTTGTTCAAGCTTTGTTTCATTGTAAGCAAAACTAGGTTACAGGATTTGTTCAGGTTAGTAAAGTATGTATTTGGCAAGTTCGAATAAATAGGATACTCATCAAGTCACATTATTGTAAAACAAAACCTTGTTATGCTTTCTGAATTTACAATACCTAAAATTCCATCATGATACACCTGGATAAATATTGGGACAAAAAAAGATGTAGATTTCACATTAATATCCTTTCAATTAAACAGTATCACCAGAAAAACAGGCTGACACATTCATATGTCATCCTCAAGATTGACCATAGAGTTTTTGTAAATCCTTAATTGCTCGTGTAGCCCTCACATACACTTGGCATTGATAGTTCATGTTGGAGGTAAATCAATAAAGACACAATGGATGCTTCAACTCAATGCAGGAAGTGTTCAAATAATTAATGCTGTATATGTAAAATACCAATGTAAAAAACTTCAGCATCAGCAAATCTTAGTTTAAGAATTTTTAACGCTAATTTACCGTTGAAATATTTTTTTTCAAATAAATCCATATTTACAATTGATACAGAATGATAAGTGTAAGTAACGGTTCAGCCGTCAACAACTAGTAAGCCAATATGCCCATTATCAAGACCCTGGCAAAGCAGCACGTGATAAAATGCATAATAGGAAACAAATTGTCAATAAATAGGAAACCAGTACTTTAACAATGTTTAAAGTAAGATCAAAATGGGCCATACATGACAAAAGGTAAAACAATTAAAATAGGAAAACCAAGAGTCTGACTTATGTACAAAAACAATAAACAAACTATTGATGCCCCCGCACTTCATTCTGAAAGAACTGTATTGTGAAAAAGTTAATGTTTGTTTGAGAGATAATTATGTCTTGGAGACAAAAATGGTGTTACCGCGGAGTGTTATCTTGAAATGCACAAAGTTAATCATGAGAGTTAGTTTTCAATTATGAATTAAGATAATCCCTTTAGTATTACATCCTCTCCTTTCCATATTTGCTCGTTGTGTTCATTGCTTGATTCAGTTCATACAAATTGTTTCCGTACAGACATTCGTTCATTCTTTTTTAAAAAGATTTCAATATCTGAGTGATTATTTTTTTTAGCCATCTCCACGGGTGTATCACCATTGTTTTTCATGCATAAATTTATATCTGCTTTACTTTTGACCAATTTTGTAACAATTTTCAGATGACCATTTTGGCTTGCTTTGAATATGGCTGTTTTTCCGTCTGAGTCTTGACTATTCAAATAAGCTTTGGCTTCAATTAGTTGACAAACAACCTCAAAATGGCCATTTTGTGAAGCAAGATAGAGAGGCGACGCGCCATCGTCGGTGCACTTGTTGATGCTGCATCCATGTTTCAATAGTTTCTTAACGATCTGCAAATTGCCATGTTGGCTAGCAACGACAAGAGGAGATGCCCCATTTTGATGACATTGATTTGGGTCTGCACCCGATTTTAGGAGTAGACATACATCTTCAAAATGACAATTTTGACAGGCTATAAAAAGTGGAGAAACCCCATCATCACCGCATATGTTAACATTTGCGTGATGTTCTATTAATGCTTTAGACATTTTGGTGCAACCGTTTTCACATGTCATTATGAGAGGTTGCTTTCCAATATTGACATCGGCATTTTTTTTCAACAATAGTTCCATGATATCAAAATGTCCTTCTATGCACTGGCATGCTGTGTATAATGGCGAGATGTTTTTCTTATCTAGATGATTAAGTGATTCTGATGTGCTATCGTTATCCAACAAAACACGAACAATTTCTAAATGGTTTTGGTAGCAAGCTGCGTGTAAAGGAACTTGACCAAAACTATTTTGCATGTTGACGCTAGCCCCATCTTTTAACAAAATTTCCACTATAGAAAGGTACCCATTTTCACTTGCGACAAACAACGGTGACGACACTAAATCCGAGTGCAAATTACAATCGGCATCATATTGTAACAATATTTTAACGATTTTCTCATGTCCATTCTGACAAGCAAGGTATAAAGGCGAATAGCCTTTCATATTTTGGTCATCTTTGTTAACATTTGAGTGCTCAAGGAGTTCCCGAACAACGCTTGTATGTCCATTTTCACATGCTGCAGAGAGAGGTGAATCGCCAGATTTTTTCATTAAAGAAACATCTGCTCCATAATGTAAAAGCTTTTTCAAAAGTTGTAAATGACCATTTTCACAAGCAACGTATAACGGTGTTGTATTATTATGTCTTCGCATATTTATGTTTTGATATTCAGATGTTTTGCTTTTCAAATGTGTAACAAATTTTGGATAGTTTTTATTTTTCACAGAAATATTTGAGTTCTCTAGTATCCAATCAGTAAGGCTAACATTACCAATGAAACAACTTAGCAACAATGGATAGTCACTGCTTTGTGTGTCTTTATTCCTTGCAAGTGCTTGTTTTTTGGATTCATCTAAGTTTTGTAAGTTTTCCTTTAACTTGTAAACAAATGCTTCATTTTTCATATTTCTATTGCCAAAAACACTCGCAACTAGACCTCTAGACCAATCTTGTATCATACGTGTTAAGTAGATATCAATATTGTTGTCAGCTAACGTAATTGGGAGATTTGTGTGTGCGTCTTTGTCGGAAGTATCGATCGACTTCAAAATGAATCGCTCTCGTATAAACTCGGTACTGCAATATTTGATGCACAAATCTGCATATTTCCCCCCAATAATTTGGGCAAGAAAATCAAATAATTTGTCATGAATTGTTCTGTAAGTTCCATTTATGTTTGTTAAAAATGTGTGTTCTAGTGTTTTTAATTCATCTTTCAAATATTCAACTGAAGTACCTTTGTTTAATTTGCATGCATCCAATGTATCTTTAATTAGATCCTGCATATTGGTTTCTTTACTTTTCAATTTATTTTCATCGAATCTATTGTTGAATATCACGCAAAGGACCAGGCAACAATATTTTAGTTTACCTCGCTCATCTTCGATTAATAAACGCTCAAACTCGTTCCTGTAAAATTCAAATGGGTTATTGAAAAAATTATTGATATCGTTATAATTGCTTTTCTGATATAACTTGCATAACAAGGGGAAAAAGTCAAACTGATCGAAACGACCTTTTACCTCAACAGCTCGTGTTTTAAAGTACATATCAGCTAACTTTTGCCTTTCTTCTTGAGTAAGATTGATCGCCTCTGAATTCAGATTGCATTCGCATACATTAAAAAGTGATAAGGTTCTGAATTTGTCATCTTTAAACACTTGTAATCTACAAGTAGCAACTATCTTGCATTGATTTTGTTCAAGAAATGGTTGAATTTCTGCTAATATCGCCTCCCATTTATCAACCTGCTGCTCTTTGAGAGTATAATGACCGCAAATGTCATCAATAACAAAAAGAGTTTTAATCCCTTTTTGAGCAAAACTTCTTAAATCTTCTGGATTACTTGTGGGAATAATACGATATCCTTCATTCTGCAACAACAGAGCTACGTGTCTCATAGTAGCTGTCTTACCAACGCCTGAATTTCCGGAAACGATAACGCTGATATTATTCCTGATTCTTTTCAGTACCTCTTCTGCTGCTCTTGTTGAAACAAATGTTTTGTCTTCTGTTCTCCATTGCTCTATAAGGACAGTGTGTTGGTCTAAAAGATGATGTAATGAAACTATTATGCGTTATTAACCGTTATTAACCAAATAAATTTCATTTTCTGTGTTAATTTAGCTTATTCAATACAACAAACTGTTTCCTTAATTTTTGTACTGAACTGAACAGCATTTTCCCTGCTATTCACTTTTTGACAGAAATGGACAGGACGCAAAAAACTATAACATGTATAAACTTTGTAAATTGCTTACCTATATTATAGAAAGATAAAACCAGGTCACAACAAAGTTAGAAAATACCTTCTTTAAAAGCAGCTTGTAGTAAAGTGCCTTTTAATCATTATCATATATTTTTATCATTAAAAAGAATGTCAGCTGAAAATTGAGATTTGGGAACTAATTTCAGTGCTGATTCTGCTCTCCAATATCATGTTTATGGTATGGAACCGCAAAATCGGCCAGGTCAGAAAAAAAGATCAGGCTACCTGTAAATGTACTACTCAACGTCGGGAATCAGTGCGTTATCAAATGCAATCAAAGGATAAGGTATAGTTGAGAAATAAAATGATTAACACTTATTTGCACTTGAGACAAAATAGGAATGAATGCTTGAAGAGGCGGGATTTAACGTTAAAAGCAATGTAACTATACATTAGTGGTGTTCTTTCTGGTACCGGACACAGGTTTAACGGTGGCATTTGATAACAACTGCTGTGTTTCCTACTTGGTACAGAATATGTTATGGAAAATAGTGATTTTTGTGACAAAGACAAATCTAAAGGACATGCACAATACGCTGCAAAAATATCTTAACATCATCCGATTTAACATCTAACATCAATGGCTAGACGCGCATACCCAGTTTAATGAGGCAAATTTGTTAAGTAAATTTCTGCGTGAATATATAGAGATATAATAATCGTTTTATAACACTCATGATCATAAGCGTGTTCAGGTTAAATTCTTATGCATTTATATGGAAATATATTTCTGGGCCACATACAAATGGTCTAGTTTTGGTGTGTACATCGATTATCAAATACAGATTGTACAGTCCCTTTATGTTGATACTTTATTACGATATGATACATTGCTTATTGTTTCCTATGGATTGTTTTTATTATTCTGATTATTTAGTTAGTTTAAAAACATTTTTTTTAAACTTTATTCAATCTTGTGGACAAGAATTGGAGCTATATGACTTGTTCAAATACTTCCTAAAGTTATTTTGAAAAGATTCCAGTTATTTATGGAAAGCTCTTTTATTGTGTTGTGAATGGGCTGTATTCCGTAGAACAAATGTGAAGTTCCTCTATGTTTGGGCTATAAAGAAAAATAAAGGAATTTTCACAAGTTAACACCAAAAACTTGTTTTCTTAATAGTGGTAGTTATTTTGCAAATTATCTGTCCTGAATGTTCTTGTATTTATTTGTACTGTATTCCTGTCATGTAATAGTGTCACTTGAGTGTTAAATATACAACATTGCCATAAAAGTACGAGATTTGGCTAATCACAAGATTAGGTTCATCCCACCATTTTTTTCTTAAAATGTACTCTACCAAATCAGGAAATGGCCATTTTTATATTATAGTTCGTTTCTGTTTGTGCTACATTTCAGTGTTGTGTTTCTGTTGTGTCGTAGTTCTCCTTTTATATTTGATGTGTTGCCCTCAGATCTGGCTTGTAACCCAGATTTTTTTTTTCAATCGATTGATGATTTTTGAACAGCGGTATACTACTGTTGCCTTTATTTATAACTAAACTATCTACAATGTATGTTCTTATGTATAGTTTTATCATAGAATACCTTGTATGTTCTTTGGAATTATATTTTCAGTCTCCAAACATTTCTGTATTCCTAGAAATCAAACGAATACTTCTTTAGACAAAAATTGAATTAATAATATGAACATATCAATTGTCATGTCTACCATATAACCATCGTTTGGAATAATGGATAATACAATATATAAATGTAACTGCACACATTCTTTAATATATCAACAGCTTAGAACATGTTAATATCCATGCACATTAAAGGTATTACTCGCGGAGACTCCAATGAGTAGCTTGGTGAGTGCATTAATAACTAAACTATTTATTTACATATAAATGGAAATCTTAATAGACCAATTGACTGAAGTGGTTAATGCCTTAGTACTTACGTAAACAGGACACCAATCATTACATTCCTGTTAAAGGTGCTAAAGGTTTATGGCTATACTTAATGTTAGATTATCTTGAAATTGAGGCGGATGTGGATTTCTCATACATTTATGTGATGTATGATCATAGATACTAACTTGCTTTGTAAGAAAGGGTCGTAAGATACAATTTACTCATAAAATGGTCCGACTTCAATTTTCTTTTTGATTGTTGGAAGCTAATGTCGAGATTTAATAGCATTTATCAATTTGTAAATTCATTCAATCTTTTTGCTGCAAATAATTATTGTTCTATTTTTCTTTTTGGTATTAGCAAAGGTAACTTGATATTTTTATAAGTTAATTAGCATTATAATTTTTATTTTCAGACGTTTGATGATGTCAATTATTTGAAAAAAATAACCAAATTATCGAGTGTTGCTCATAAACTAAGACAAGCTAATAAAAGTAAATACGTTTGATATCTTGTCCTGGAGAATGGTGTCTCAAAATGAATGTCAACATGTGTTTAAAGTCAGATGAAGTACAATTCTGTGATTTTAAATAGATTTCTCAATTTAAAAAATGTCAAAAGCATCACACAGATGACAGTAACACCACTCACAATAATAAATATATATGCCTCAGGAATATTAAAGATTAAATCATATTTTGTGTTCTCAGTTAGGAACAATAAAATTGTTTGTACTAATCGATTTTTTTAATGAGTTTAAAATACATGATTCCAAATACAGTACTGTTGTGAATGCCCTACTATATATTTATCTAATCCTGTTATGCAATAAAAATGGATTTAATAGGTAGTATGTTTGAATTAGAAACCTGTCAAAAGGCTGTAAAATAATGGCACTGCTAGATAAAAAAACCTCTTATGAGTTATACTTATCGTTACAATGTTTTAATTTGAAAATATGGTTAAATGTGTTATTCACAACTCACCTGCACTATACGTAGCAAATAGTCGACCACAACGCCTCTCCCTAAGCCTTAACATGGATTACAATATCAACGTTGACTTAAAATTAATAAGCCAACGCTTCTTTAAGTCTCGGTTTGTCAAAATCAGTTCACCAAGTTTAAAATGTACAATACATTTGTAACATAATTATCCTAAATTTAAAAAAATTCCATTAATGCTATGCTTGTTGTTTTTCAGATTCATTATTAGAGTATACGTTATTCGCTTTTTTGACGTCTATTACATATAATTTTTTCTCGGATAACCTTTTTAATTTATTTAAAGTTTCTCAATTTAACTGTTATTAGACACGTTAAACATATTAAATAAAGTACATTATTACCTCTTGTATTTTCGTTCTTTTCCTTTGCAGCTTTTCTTCCTTTAAAATACATATTGCAAAATATTTCTCATTACTATAATGAATTTCGAATGTTTTCTAAATGCATGCAAAAACATAAATGCGGAGGAAAATTATAGTTATATATTAATTTGGTGTCTGTGCTTGTTTTTATGCGTGCTAGTGTTTAATATCATTTTGATACACAGTTGCTGGATGTTTGCTCTAGTTCACTCGATATTTCATCATTTCTAAAAAAAAATGCACTTGATAGCAACAAAGACATACCACTTGTTCATATTTGAGCAAACATATAGTGCTACGTTTTTTATTCCCATTGTTCTTTTACAATGACAGGTAGGATACCCAATGTATCCGTGTTATATAAGTAGGTCACCCTATAAGTATGTAAAACATAAATTACTTAAATACCTACCAATTTGAAGCCAAATCTTGTCCTCATTTGTAACCTCTGTGCGCTCTATTCGTCTTGCAAGTTTTTCATAACAAATATCATCTTTCAAAACCGAAAGAAAACATGTAAAAGCATCAGCGTCCTTGTGCATCAGCTTAGTTAAAAGTAGCCTATTTTTTTGCTCTTTTGTAATCTGAGCACAAATTTCACCATGGTCTTCTGGGCACAGTATTTCTGCACTAATGAGATGATCTGCTATGGATTCACCAATAACCAGTTGATGAACCAATATTTTAAAATTCTTTTGCAGCTGGATTGTATGATTGTTTATATCCATTGCTGAAATTGCCCAATAGATATCGATGTAAGCAACAATTGCATCGTGTGTATGTGTATGTGTATCGTGTAATATGTGACGTATACATTTTCTGACGTCAGACACACGAAGCTATGAATGTGTTTTTAATTTGATAGATGCTTTTGTGTTCTGTTAAATTGTTTCTTTTAAAACACGATGATGACTGCTGTACCTATATTTTGACTATTTTATTTATTATGTCTGTTTAAATGTAGTTCACGCATCATTGTAAATATAACGGAATTTGACGAGAATGTCGTACAAAGTGAGAGGTTAAGCGCTATAAAACCAGGTTTAATCCACCGTTTTCTACATTTGAAAATGCCTGTTCCAAGTCAGGAATATAACAGTTGTTGTCCATTCGTTTTTGATGTGTTTTGTCATTTGATTTTGCCATGTGATTAGGGACTTTCCGATTCGATTTTCCTCTGAGTTCAGTATTTTTGTGATTTTACTTTTTGGTTATTGTTATATCATCAACAGTGATCAAAGTCCATAACGCAAAGCAAGCTTTAAAAGGCCCCCAATATGATTAAATGAAATAAAAACAAGAATGTGTCCAAAATATACGGATACCCCACTCGCACTATCATTTTCGATGTTCAATGGATCGTGAAATTCGGTAAAAAATCTAATTTGGCATTAAAAGAAAAAACATAATTTCATAGGGAACATGTGTACTAAGTTTCGAGTTGATTGGACTTCAACTTCATCAAAAATTACCTTGACTAAAAACTTTAACCTGAAACTCTCACTTTCATTGTCTATGTTCAGTGGACCGTGAAATTGGGGTCAAACGTCTAATTTGGTTTTAAAATTAGAAAGATCATATCATAAGCAACAAGTGTACTAAGTTTCAAGTTGATTGGACTTCAGCTTCATCAAAAACTACCTTGATAAAAAAAAATTAACCTGAAGCGGGACAGACGGACGAACAGACGCACGGACGGATGCACAGACGAACAGACGCACGGAAGGACGCACGGACGGATGCACAGACGAACGGACGGAAGCACAGACCAGAAAACATAATGCCCCTCAACTATCGTAGGTGGGGCATAAAAATAAAACCGAAAGAGACACCCAGCGAAGTAATTCATAAACAAAATAATCAACTTAAAACTAGCATGACATATGGCATTAAACGGCAACAACGTAATTACAGGTTACTGACTTGACATATATACACACGTGTATGTACAAATGTGACGGTATAAGCCATATTTGTGGACGCAGTACCTTTCTTCTAATCTTCGATAGTTAAATAATAGCACAATTACAAATCGGAAAAGCATGTAAATAGGGATTGATCTTATAGGTCGATGTCAACAAAAAATTAGATAACAGAAACAAACTAATTATAAAGTCCATTATAATTCATGCAACTAACATAAACTTTTCACACAAAAGAACAAAGCTTCAGTATTGATTTTCAATATGAAAATGTTACAAACTACAAAAATAAACAATCAAACACAAAGTTTATAAGTATACACCACTTCCGTTTATTAGTCTTAAAGTAACCGGAAGACTTTAAAGAAGACTTTACTTTGAAGGACGCCTCCTGGTGCGGGAATTTCTCGCTACATTGAAGACCTGTTGGTGACCCTCTGCTGTTGTTTTTTATTTGGTCGGGTTGTTGTCTCTTTGACACATTCCCCATTTCCATTCTCAATTTTATTTACTGTATGCATTAGATTAAATATCTTACCTGTTAATGAAGGTAAACTAATATCACCAGGACAATCGTAGTTCTTCAATTTAGAAACGAGATCCTTCTTACTTCGCTCAAAATTTATAAGTTCCTCTGTAAGAGTTTTAAATGTACTGTATGGTCTTGCAATTAGAATGTTAAGAATCATCCTGTTTCGTTCTGAAAGACTTGGTTGTTTCATTATCTCTTCTCTGTCTCCAATAGTCAGGATGCACTTAGAAATCAGCCCATCCAAAACAGTTGTGTCAAGCGTGACATTGTGTATAAATTCGCCATCTACAGAAAGTAAGCAGTGATCGCAAATGAATACTTAAACAAACTTATCATCTGCGCACAAAAGATAATATTTACAGTGAACACTATTGTGGCAATAAAATATATGTAAAAAAAACATTCGATTTTTCTCTATGCTAATTGAAATTTAGACAAATTGAAATAAACTCATCCCAATATCAGATAGATTAAAAAATAGCGACCTTTTATTCATACAACCGGAGAAAAGAAATTAAAAGAGAATAACCACAACAAAAACAAAAATACGAAACAAAATCAAAACAAAACAACATACAGAAAAACAAACGAACGCAATATAATGTTCCGTTACTTTTTCTGAATAAAAAGCTTCAGGGCATTTTTTACAATCAAAATAAAATATTTTACAATACTATAGGCGAACTCTAGAATGTTCAAGAAGAATTAAAGTCGATCAAGTAAAAATAAACATGTAGATAGATGGGGAGTTGTCTCATTGGCACTCACACCACATCTTCCTATATCTAAATAACCAATTGACATCCATTTGTTATCGAATTCAAACGGATTAAGGAACAGTGTCTGTCATACATCTTAGTTTAAATCTTGAAGGACTTGTTATGTCAATAAAATAATAACACACAGTAGTAACCCAGATGTAAAAATAATTCCAAAATAATATAATACTTCTTGCTCTGTTTCCCATAAAAACAAGGCAAATAATACCATAAATGTCCCTTTTCTTAAAAGAAAAGGGACTTTTAGATGTGTAATGATTAAATGAGTCAACACAAATCTGATTTAAGAAACTTTTTTATGTGTAACAAAAAAAAAAAATCAGTATTAAAAACAATGATTTCCTTGACTACGAGTACATATCACGTATGTTGCATTCTCTGTTAATCTGATTTTGTCGTAATCAAAAGCTTACCAAGAACTGTAATCTTCCTTGTTTCAGTTTTTCTAAAATGATCAAATAAATAAACCTATAACATGTGATAGAAAAATAGTTACTCTTTTTGTCAAAAAGCTTACCAAGAACTGTTGTCGTCCTTGTTTCAGTTTTTTTTTTAAATAATCAAATAAACAAATCTTTTACCCTGGATAGAAAAATATTAACTGTTGTGTCCAATGAATTACAATCGTTAAAATCGCTTTCCGTTCAAAGCGATTACTTTTGTTTGGCATGGTTCCGGTCATCAGAAGGCTTGGTTGATATGCCGATAATACTGTTCTGTTTCCAACTTTTCTCTTTTCCCCCTGAAATTATGTTTCAATCATTTGTTGTGTGTTCATTTTGATTTCATTGAATCGAACCTGGATCTAAACTTCTTTTACAATAAATTTCGAAAAGTTCCTAGCATTTTCCTTTGCATTTGTAACATGAAGAGTTTTCCTCTTGTATTCGTTTGATAAAGTGATATATTTTCTATTTTAATGATGTTCCCGATGTTTATGAATGAATTGAAATATGGTTACTTAGGTTATCTTTTGACCGACAGATAAACCCTTGCCAAAGTGGGGCATTCGATTAGCTGTGCTTGAGTTATAGGTACGCAGCAACAACCAGTTAGAATAGGCACATTCAATATTATGCTCTCTGCATGCTAAGAACTTTTGCACAACTTCATTGGTAGGTCATTAGGTTGACTGTTGCAATGTGAAATGTCTGTCCCAATCAAATATATCCTCATTTTCAAGTGGCAGTCTTAATTTCCCCGATCTTTATTTTGAACGGCCTATAATACCGGACCTTCCTATTGTATTTATTGTTAATTTGTTTTTGTCTTAAAAATGCATGAATATTGTACTACTAGCCATTAAGTAAACTCCAATCAATCAGTATTCCAGAGACGTTTGTCATGACAGATTGAAATATCAAAGACAAAATGATATAAAACCTTAAATAAAGGCAACAGTAGTATACCGCTGTTCAAACTCATAAATCCATGGACAAAAAACAAATCGGGGTAACAAACTAAAACTGAGGGAAACGCATAAATATAAGAGGAGAACAACGACACAACACTACAATGTAACACACACAGAAACGGACCAAGCATCAGACAAAATGCCTCATATAATTTAGTTATCCATCAGCCTCGAGTAACTGAATATTATTTTGTCTTCACTTTGTATTGCAAAAGATTCGATGATTAGTTATGACATTTAGTGTTAGTAATCTTGTGAAATAAGAAATTGAGCGCCTTAAAAGGCGATGTAATTCTGGAAAGTATTTGATTTGCATATCATCAAGAGATAGATGCCTTGTGCAAAGCCCAAAATATAAATAATATACATGTAATACTTCTTCGTAAGTCTTTAAAATAATCACAGTGATCTCGATTTTCTTTCAAAATTTGAAACAAGCTTTTTGCGATGTTAAATCTTAATCGAATAAATCAGTTCTGTCGACGACAGTTTGTTCGATCAGTGTATTTTTATTTCTTTCACCAATAAAACTGACAACTCTTGCAAAGGAAAAGGATCTTAAAGTGATGTTAAATGAAGATAAAAAAGTGCCATAAACCCTATTTTTTTACAGGTGAATATTGTATCAAGTAGCCTGGGTTTTTTTAGTTTATTTTTATGAAAGGTAAAAATAATAATACCTTAGATTAAGATTATAATTGCTATCATGATTCCGCTATTTTTTCTTAATTTGTGTATCTTGTTTTCTTCATTACTACCACTGCAACAAAAAAATGACGAGACACCAACAAAAATAATAAAACATGCATTGCAGATACATGTACAGATATATTTTGATGTATACTGTTTTACTTACCCTTGTAGTTCAATCAGCTAGGTGGTCTCTGAGCAAGTGTCATTTTCCATATGAATCGTTACAATCACTTCTTCCTTTCGTGACTCCATACTTCATGGTATAACTGTGTTCTTCAAAAAAAAAAAAAGATGGTAAAACTAGTTATTGAGGCATGCTTATTGAGGCATGCTATTTAAATTGTTGTTGCGATTTTTTCTTTTTCACATTTTATAGTTATAAAATGAAGAAACACACTACAAAGTTGCAAGACCAGTTCAGCCAATTTTATATATATCTGATTGATATCATACCAATTATTCTGAAGGAATCATAGTAAGGTTTTTGTCTGAAACTTGTTCTTAAAATTGAGAATGGAAATGAGTAATGTGTCTTAGAGACAACACCCCAACCAAAGGACACTAAATAGATGAGGGCCAGCAATGGGTTTTCAACACAGGAAGAAATTCCCGAACCCTGAAGCGGACTTCAACTGGCCCTTTAACATAAAATGTGTACTAGTTCAGTGAAAAATGTACGTCACACTAAACTTCAAAACATATGAACTAGAATTAAACAACATACAAGACTAACAAAGGCAAGATTCACAACACTTGTATTTGCTATCCCTCATCAAGAAATGAGAAAAATATGGAAAACACTAAATTAAAAAACAGCAAATATACATGTAATACTCTATAAGCAAAAATCTACATTTACTGGATGATTTTCGTGTTTTACTTTTTGATACCAACAAAAAAATCAGTTAGACAAACGAGACAGACTTAGCTTATCAATTTTCATACATATCTCGTCTTTTCCGTCATTCGTTACATAAAAACAAGCCATGGTGACGTGCAATAGCTCATTTTGTAACAATGATTTATATTGTAACATGAACACCAATGGTTGAAATAGCACCTCTTTAAACATGAACCATGAATTAATAAAAAAATATTTTACTATCACAAGCTTGATTATACAATCATTATGTGTTTATACCCAAATTGCATATGTGGCTTGTAGCATGGTTCACAATGAGAAATTTATATAATATCAATAATCGATTTTCTTCCTTATAAACAATTAGAATTTACTGATCGAAGACTTTAACTCTTTGTGAAAAAATTCCCTTTATAGTTTCTCACACAGAAATTTCTCGGTAATATCCTAAATATACTAGACTTTAAAAATGTTTAACACAAATTTAAACAAGAAAGAATACAATTCCTATATATCGGAATAAGTGAATAGTTATTTATGTTGTTGAGTATACATTCCTCTCCATTGAATAATGTTTTTTGAAATTCTAGCAAGCAAACGTATCCGGCATTAGTTATTGTACGTGCAATTATCAGCTATATAAACAAGAAGATGTGATATGATTGCCAATGAGACAACTCTACACAAGAGACCAAAATGACACACAAATTAACAACTATAGATAACCGTACGGCCTTCAACAATGAGCAAAGCCAATACCGCATAGTAAGTTATAAAAGGCCCCGTAATGACAATGTAAAACAATTCAAACGAGAAAACTAGCATGCATATTTTATCTACGCCTGTTACATGTGTTCTACTCGTTGATATCTTATAAAAACTAGTTGAGCCATTGGTGTAATACATAAATTCAATAGTTGAGAAAAGTCATCGAACTTACCAAAACATTACAGCCTTTGATATCAATCAAATAAACACCATACTAAAATTACACACCACACTATTATCAAAGTTTAGTCATGTTACTATCAAGTGATTTTGAAATGTCATAGATCATGTAGACCTCTTTCTTCCGTTATAAAATCTTCAAATGATCTTCAAATGATTGAAATTGATAATTTGTAAACTGAGGTTTTATTTTTGTCATTCAGTAAAAGAATAAATATGCAAATAAAAAAGGCATAACAATAATTTATGAATAATTCATGTAAGTCTCTTTCCTTCTGGAAGAAAATTGATGAATATCTAAACTGAGATTTTATTCTGTGTCTTTTTTTAGAAGAATAGATATACAAAAAGAAGACATACACATATAATGTTAAAGAATAATTTATGTGCATCTGGTCCTGTCAAAACTGGTACCTGCGATAAGACTAACGATACCAGCTTCAATTTAAACTACATGTAAACTTTGAACTATGCTTGAGATGAAGGATTTTTGAAACCAAATACGGAACTATATGTAAGCTGTTAACCTTAATCTGCCTAAGTAGAACATCTTAATAATCCATAGACATATGAAAATGAAGTGTGATACTTTAATGTTATTGAACTGCAAAACTTAAAATGAGATTTGATAAATGTTTTATAGAATTTATTGATGTGTTATTTGATCCGAGTTACACATAAGATGAACCACTATTACCAAAGTCTTAAGTTTTATTCATCGGTCAAGTGAACAAAAATGACCAAGTCTAACTAGACCACGATCGCACTACGTTCACCGCGATCTATTATAAATTAAGATCGTAATAAGGTCGCGGTATGAGCGGCATGGCAAGGTAGATTTTCGATGCTACTTCGTCCTCATTACGTTTTTACAACGATCCCACTACGATTATAAAACGTTCTCATCACGCTGATTCTGCAGCCGCGCTACGATTATCCCGATCTTAATACACTCATCACATTCTCACTACGAATACACCACGATTTCAACACGATATTACCACGCTTCTGCTGCGATTATAACACGCCCTTACCACGATTATTCTACGATCTTACCTAGTTCATACCTTGATCTAACTACGCTTTCAGCATTAACGTCAACATCATGTTCCATATAGATACTGTTCCGTTCCTTCTAATTGTCATTTTAAATACGTAGAATTCTCGATAACAACACAACAATTACTAGAACTTGTGGTCGTGGTGGTAGGGGATGAGGTAGAGTCAGAGTGGTCTCTCATACAAATCCTGATCCAGTAGATATGTCCGGTCATCCAAATCAACCAGAATCACAAAATATTGCTGATCCATCAAGATCAAAAGACGATATTTTATTGAACAATAGTGGGAATGATACCGATTTGTCAATATCAGAAAAGAAGTTGTGGTATTATTGCCAATGAGACCACTCTCCATAAGGGAGTAAATGATACAGAAATTAACGACTATATGTCACAATACGGCCTTCAACAATGAGCAAGCCAAAACCGCATAGTCAGCTATAAATGGCCCCGAAATGACAAATGTAAACCAGTTCAAACGAGAAATTGGCCTAATTTATGTACACTAGCATGAATGTAAAACAATTTTATAACACATAAAAAAAAAACTACTGATTTACAGGCTCCTGACTTAGGACAGCCACATATAAGAATGTCGCGGTGTTAAACATGTCAGCGGGATCCCAACCCTCTCCTGACATGGGACAGTGTGTAACAGTACAACATAAAAACGAACTATACAATCAGTTGAACAAGGCTTAACTTTTATGGACATGAGGTCAAAAAAGAGGGGCGAAAAATACCAGAGTGACAGTCAAACTCATAGATCGAGAACAAACTGAAAACAACATGGCTAAAAACGAAACAAAACAAACAGACAACTAATAGTACACATGACATAAAATAGAAAGCTAAAGACTATCTCTCCGACTAAAATCACGCTTTCGATATGCTCCCGCTACAATGGTACAATGACCTTCGTGATCTAACCACGACCTCACTGTGCTCTCGCTACCCTTTTAGGCTTTTCTACCTCAGGAATAGATTACCTTGGCTGTATTTGGTAATCTTTTAGTAATTTTTGGTCCTCAATGCTCTTCAACGTCGTACTTTATTTGGCCTTTTAAACATTTTTTTATTCGAGCGTCACTGATGAGTCTTATGTAGACGAAACGCGCGTCTGGCGTAAATGTAAAATTTCAATCCTGGTATCTATGATGAGTTTATTTACTACGACCTGATTTCGCAACGACCGCAACACGATTGTTTTGAACATGTTCAAAGTTGGCCACGCTTATCACGATCATGAAGACCTTACCAAGACCTTACTACGACCTTACTGCGATCTACACGATCACTTAACATTTGGTTTAGAGATCCTTGTACTATCGTGGCCTAGTGTGAATGCGGTATAATAACCTCGACAAAATATTATTTCATCCATTTACTTCTCAACCCAGTTGCTTTTGTTTTGTTAGCAATCACAATGAAAGATAACATTGTGTATCGAAAAAAACCAAAGGAGAGACAATCGAAAGGACCAATCACACTCAAGTTCTAGTATTGTAGATATACAAATAACTGTCAGGTCTATCGTATATAACTGAATCCTTTCAACAGCAAGATAATGACAACGGAACAGAAACAGTACTTACCCAGTTGTAGATACTAAAACCTACAATAACGGTTTTGATTACACCTTACATAAAGGCAGCAGTAGTATACAGCTGTTCGAAATTCATAAATCGATTGAGAAAAAAAACCAAATCCGGGTTACAAACAAAAACTGAGGGAAACACTTCAAATATAAAAGGAGAACAACGACACAGCAGAAACACAACATTAAAATGTGACACACAGAAACGAACTATAATATAACTATGTGCATTTTTATGACTCGGTACAGGACATTTTAAGAACAACAAATAGGTGGGTTGAGCCTGGTTTTGTGGCATGCCAAGCATCCCGCTTTTATGACAATGTTAAATATAACATTAAAATGACAACAATACATGACAGGACTACAATACACATAAATGGGAGAACGTATAGGACAGAGAGACACACGAATATTAGCTAACAAGGGTACCAGGTTTAAATTTTAATACGCCAGACGAGAGTTTCGTCCACACAAGACTAACCAGTTACACTCAGATGAAAACAGTTCGAAAGCCAAAACAAGTACAAATTTGAAGAGCATTGAGGGCCTAAAGTACCGAAAAGTTGTGCCCAATACGGCTAGGGTTTTCTGCCTGGGATAAGAACATCCTTATTATTTAGAATAATTCATAATTGTGCAAACAGTATTTTTGTTCATAAAATGACTATATATAATGGATATACATGCTACAACTACAGAATAAAACCAGCACATAAAAAATCACAGCCGAGTAGGCCAAAGCAATAAACGCACAAAGTGACGTCACATTTGAATTTCCCCAAAATAGGATAGAATTAGGATAAAATTCAAGATTAGATTTGTAAAACTAATATAACATTTATTATTAACAATGAAAATTACAATAATAATTAATATCAAATAGTGGTAGTAATGAGATAATTAATTGTATCTAGTTATGTCAGTATTTCTTCTAAATCAAACTGTAAACAAAATATAAAACTGTAAACCAAAAGTGAATTTAGCTCAATGAAAGATAACTCAAAATTTTCATGTATCATGTGTGAAATCACTTATCCGTTCCAAAGGCAAAACTCTTTCATGTTTTAGTTGTCGTTTATATTTTTCAATTTCATTAGTATCTACTAATATGTATAAACTGTAAAAAGACAATTCCTCCCATATGCGTTGTTATTGCAAACCTTATAAAAGTAACCTATTTATTGATCTCCCATTTTAATACTAGTATACAAAGCGTTCAAACAAATCGATAGATTGTCAAAAATATATTTGTGACTTTTTGTCCTACCAAATTTGTGACTTTAAGTCCTGTGACTTTTTGTACTGTGACTTTCTGTCTATTTACCAAAATTAAGACAAAATTAAAAAAAAAACCCACCGAACTCACATTTAATAGTAAAAAGAAATATCTCACTTACCAAAACAGTTTCTTTATAGCCTATTGTTTCAATTATTTCAAGTTATATTTAGGTCGTTAGAAAGTACCCACACTTCTACAATAATGGAAATACTAACTAAACTTACTATCAAGTGTTTTAATGGTTTCATACATCAATATGATCAAATAGATCTCTTCCTTTTCGGGAAAAGACGGCCATCTTTTACATGATTCTGCACGATGATGATATATATACAGATATTATTTTGAGTTTGCTTTAAAAAAAAGAAATATCCAATTCAAAGAAAATAAAAGAAAGAAAGAAAAAAGAATAAGTAAGGCGATTCTGGTAAACTTAAGTTAAACTGATACCGGTATTGCTATCATTTGCGACAAAGCGGTTTCATTTCAAATGATATGTGATGAACAAATATATTTCATCAGATAAACTTGAAATGTAGGATTCTGGAAGCCATTGTAAATACATATTAACTGTTTGTAAGCAATACATACTTACCTACCTTTGGGTTAGTGGTTCATCTTAAATCGTCTATAGACATTTTTAAATGAAGGAATGCTTAGTACTTTAATTAAATGAAACGAAATCATATCATCTGTCAATTAAATAATTTCTTCTAGATTATTATAGATTAGGGATCGGTCATTATTTATATCGGAAGGGGGACAAATAATATGGCGACCAGAAAAAAAGCCATAAGATTCTTTATGTAAAAAGAAGGGAGGGTCATCAGTTATTTTGTAAGATAAATTTAAAGAAGAATAAAAAAGAAAATAAAGAACTAGAACCAAATATAAAAAAAAATACAAAAGAGGGACGAAAGATACCAGAGGGACAGTCAAACTCATAAATAGAAAATAAACTGGCAACGCCATGGCTAAAAATGAAAAAGACAAACAGACAAACAATAGTACACATGACAAAACATAGAAAACTAAAGAATAAACAACACGAACCCCATCAAAAACTAGGTAGAATCTCAGGTGTTCCGGAAGGATAAACAGATCCTGCTCCACATGTGGCACCCGTCGTGTTGTTTATGTGATAACAAATCCGGTAAATAGTCTAATTCGGTAGGTCAAATTCGTGAAAAGGAAGGGGGTGTAGTTACGACCTAAGGAACATATATCCGATATCATTTGTGAAATGGTTATTCCATAACGGTCAACAAACTCGTGATGGCGTCCGTAAAATTTACGAAGTGATGAACCCTTGGTTTGATAGCTTCTTTGTGAGCAGCAGCCCTCTATCAAGAAAATCATGATAGGAAATGGAAGCACGGGAATATCGTATCAATTGGGAGATATATACACCGTATACGGTGCTGCTGGAATGTTGCTACTTAGAAATGGAAAGTTCACAATTGGAAAGCTGATATCATCTCTTTTGTCGTTAAGTTTTGTTTTCAACTGACCCTCATTGTCAATTTCTAGATGTAAGTCAAGATATGAGGCCGACTTAACTGTATCTGTTGTATCCTTTATCTCTTGTTCGATGGGATAGATGCGTTCAACATAGTCACCAAATTTTGAATTATTTAGTGAAAGAACATCATCTATACAGCGGAAAGTAGAGTTAAAGGATATAGCTAACTTCTTATATTTCTTCCTAAAAAGTTCCTGTATGAAGTCAGCCTCCTAATAATAAAGAAACAAGTCGGCAAGAAGAGGAGCAAAATTTGTTCCAATTGGAACGCCGAGTCTGTTGAAAAACACGTCCTCCGAACGTAACAAATATAGTGTCAATCAAGAAATCAAGCATCTTGATAATGTCAGTTTCAGATAATTTTTTGTTTGAATCAGAGTGATCCTTTACAAAGTAGGGTTTATCCCTCTAAAAGACAAGATACGTGTATCTACCTTGGCCATTCTTTTTTATGAACAACTCACAAACTGATTTTCTCCTCAAATAAACAAGACCCTTTGCATTTACTCACTTTATATCATTCTGTATCTTTTGCACCAAAAAGAACCAAACTTTACTTATAATTGCCCGTATAATTTCAGTTACAAGTATGCCTTGATGTTACTCCAGTTCTATGTTTGAATATAATCTATATCGGAGAACCGACTATGAAAATTAAAATTGTTAATTTGATGTATGCCTTTTTGTGCTTCTTCGTTACATTTGTTGTTTTTATAGTGATTAAGATGATAACACAATGT
The DNA here is from genome assembly GCA_019925275.1 of Mytilus edulis. Lineage (NCBI taxonomy): Eukaryota > Metazoa > Mollusca > Bivalvia > Mytilida > Mytilidae > Mytilus > Mytilus edulis. The sequence goes on from CM034362.1 coordinate 40,166,890, forward strand.
TGACTGCTGTACCCCTATTTTTGACATTTTTACCTATTGTGTCTGTTTGTTTTGTTCACGCATCGGTGACACTATAATGAAATTTGATGCGACTGTCATACAAGTGAGAGGTTTGGCTAGCTATAAAACCAGGTTCAATTCACCATTTTCTACATTTGAAAATGCCTGTACCAAGTCAGGAATATGACAGTTCTTGTCCATTCGTTTTTGATGCGTTTTGTTATTTGATTTTGCCATGTGATTATGGACTTTCCGAATTGATTTTCCTCTGAGTTCAGTATTTTTGTGATTTTACTTTTTCCTCCTCTGAGGTAGTTATATGAAAAAAATCGAAATGGTTTTACTCTCTTTATATATTTCATTTACTTTTTCTAGCATAAAACACCATATTATACTTATAGTTTCCCATCTAATTTCAGTTCTTTTACGGAAATTGCTGGATTCATCAACGGTATGAGAGATCGAAGTATAACATTGGGAATTTCTCATCTGGGGTAACTTCTTTGAACTTATAAAAAAGAAGATGTGGTATGATTGCCAATGAGACAACTATCCACAAAAGACCAAAATGACACAGACATTAACAACTATAGGTCACTATACGGCCTTCAACAATGAGCAAAGCCCATACCACATAGTCAGCTATAATAGGCCCCGATAAAACAATGTAAAACAATTCAAACGAGAAAACTAACGGCCTTATTTATGTAAAAAAAAATGAACGAAAAACAAATATGTAACACATAAACAAACGACAACCACTGAATTACAGGCTCCTGACTTGGGACAGGCACATACATAAATAATGTTAGCGGGGTTAAACATGTTAGCAGGATCCCATCCCTCCCCCTAACCTGGGACAGTGGTATAACAGTACAACATAAGAACTATAAAAATTAATCTGTATTTTCTTACTCATCTTATATATTTCATTTACGTTATACACCTTGAAAAAACCAAAATAAAGTAACGGGTGAACATATAATTTCAATTTTGTTCTTAAATTATTATTTGATCTTAAACATTATCGGTATGGGAGAACAATATAAAACTTAGATTTTCGCCACTGAGGATACTTGAAGAAGAAACGTCTTTATTGTTTTACATACATAACATATTTTATTCACTTTTCACGATTGTTGCCCTTAATTTTTTTTAATTTTGCTGTTACATATCAAATCTGAACTGAAAATACTTTTCTTTAATAATAATATTTATATTTGTTTTTCATTTTAATATTTATTGTAAAATTTCTTGTACGACATGTTAGAAATTTTACAAACTTGATACTTTAGTTAGTATTCTACAACTTAGCTTGAGAAAAAAATTTGCTCCATAACATCTAGTTCCGTTTCATACCTTATTACATGTAGTGACAAAAAGGCAAGGTACAATTAGGAAAGGAGAAGGGTGCCGCGAAATATTTTATAACAATTTAAGGAAGAGGGGGTTATGCATGTTTCGCAGAAGTGGTATGGGGAGGGGATCATTTTTCTGATCATTGCAAACATTTTGCCGACCCCTTTAAATGACCGCTTCCTTTTAATATTTGCATTTATTATTGGTGTGCTGGCCGATTCTCTCACAATCTGAATCAAAGTCTAATGTTTTTTTTTCATCGGTCAAGTGTACATCAGTAACATTGAAAAAAAAATTAATTCTAATATTTCGATGTATTTGTCACTTCAATTTTCTTTATTTTGATTACAGTCACAATGCAATTGACTGCATATTGAAATTAAGACCCTACAGCATATATGGTCTATCGAAGTGTTAATAGCGAGGAAAAGACAATCCATTGGACCAATCACAATCAAGTATTTGTAGATGTGCAAATTATTATAGTACATTTTGTACATGCATGAGTGAATCCAATAAATACCAATACCGGCAAAAGGACTGCAACGTTACCAGTAGCAACCTAGTAGTAGTTACAAACGCTATGATACCGGTTTTGCTGTACACAAAAAGTTATCTTGCATATTATTTTCACTTTAGGTCCAAAGAACGACAACTCAAACTTTTTACATATGATTAGTGCCAAATGATATTTTTATTTTAATACATGTATGGTCTCATCATTTAGCAATCTATTTTCTGAATTGACAATTAACGTAGTATCTCTATGTCATCTAAATATAAGCTATGATTTGAAAATATCCTCACATATAGATTGTACCCACACACATGACAAAGGTAAATTGATTATTGAGCCTCCATATGAGAAATTATGTACTATTTTTACCTACTCAATCTCAGCCTTTTTTTTTTGAACTAGTCGTAGCTAGGTTCTTTTATGTAAAGTCTGTATTGTGTTGTTGTTGTTTTGTTTCCATTATAAAAATTTGATGTTGATGGTAATTCTTTTACAATCATTATGTTGGTTTGTATCACAATAGCAGCGATATATATAGCTTTGAATATTTGACAGCTACCTGTTTACTGTAGAAGACTTTACGGTAACGATTTCTCCCCTATTACGTACAGTTAAATTTGTCAATTGACCTGCGTAATCTGTTAAAAGAGAGGCGAAAGATATCAAAAGGAACATCCAAACTTATAAGTAGAAAATAAATCAACAACACCATGGCTAAAAAAGAAAACGACAAACAGACAAACAAAAGTACACAAACACAAAACAAAGCATAGAAAACTAAAGACTGAGAAACACGAACCCCACCACACCCATCGTATATCTGCCCGATTGTACAGTGTATGGACTTAACACTTCAAACACGAAATATACAACTGCATATGATCTAAAGTACCAACAGGTTCAGCACCAAGAAAACAATTAACCCCGAAGGTATTTGACAAATAGATATAAGAAGATAAGGTATGAGTGCCAATGAGATAACTCTCCGTCCAAGTCACAATTTGTAAAAAGTAAACCGTTATTGATCAAAGTACGGGCCTTCAACACGGAGCCTTCAATGTTGGCTCACACCTTACATCAAGCTATAAAAGGCCCCAAAAATGACTAGTGTAAAACCATTCATAAAGGAAAACCAACGTAGTAATTGTATTGTTTGGAAAGCATTTTCACAACAATTTCTTGTAATTTCCTCACTGTCTCGTAACGTGGTAAGTTTTTTTATATTGATAATACTGTCAAATATATTTTATTCTACTACAATAAATGATTTTTATTTGATATTCCTATTGTAAAGTTAAATTTTTGAGTTGTGGGATGTGTAAGAAACTCCCGGCAAATTGTAAATCTATGGAACGCCATTCGTGACATTTATGTATTTGTCACTACTTGTAATATTTATGGTACGCCATTTGGGACACTTTTGATTAATATTTCATTTTTGTCATTTTCATTGTATTTTTAAGCAGAGAAACATTTTATGAATTCTTTTATGATGATTTGATCATATTGTAAATATTTCCATAGTTGTGTGTGCTGTAATATGCTTCAATATTGGTATCATGTTTACTTAATCAGTTCTTTTGATTTTTAAAGTTTGATAAATTTTTCAATTGAAATTTTTATATATAAATATAAGAAGATGTGGCATGAGTGCCAATAAGACAAATCTCTATCCAAGTCCTAATTTGTAATAGTAAACCATGATAGGTCAAAGTACGATCTTCAACACGGAACCTTGGCTCACACCGAACATAAAGTTATAAAGGGCCCCAACATATCTAGTCAAAAGGGAAAACCAAGAGTCTAATCTATATTAGACAAAAAGAAACGTTACTTTGGTTTTTAATTTGAAAATATCACATTTCAAATATGTTCATAATTAAAACTAGTAACCTGAATGATGTATCTATCAAATTTACTCATTTATAAAAATATCGAAAATGACATGACGTTATTTTCTGATTTCAAATAAATAACCATTTAAAAAATTTACCTGTATAGAGATGGAATCGAGTTGTCCTTTTGTTCATTAGTTGTGTCGAACACGATTGTTAACAAAAGGACGCATTAAAAAAAATGAAAAAGTTACACGTAAGTCAATGCGCCGTCTACGTCAAAATGAGAGAGAACGAGCTATTGGGATGTTGTCAGCAGGAATGAATCCAGTGCAGGTTGCAAATTCTTTTAATGTCTCTAGAATAACTATTGCAAGGCTTAAGGCTCGTCTGAGATACTGGCAAAACAAATGATCGCCCCCGAAGTGGCAGGCCACGTGAAACGACGTTACGTCAAGACAGGCACATCCACATCATTCATATCCGGAATCGATGGCAAACGCGTCACAAACTGCAAAAAAAAAAACCCACGAAAGATATAACAACAGAATATCTGCTCAAACAGTTCGTAACCAATTGCGTCAAGTTGGTCTAAGAGCTCATCGTCCATTAAAGGGACATATCATTACGCAGCGTCACAGGTCGGGTACGGATTCGACGGAATAGGCAAAGATTGGACATGTTCTTTTTACCGATGAATGTAAATTCAACTTGAAATTTAGCGACGATAGAGGCAAAGTCTACTGGAGGCGCAATGAACAATTTTCTGATGCGTGTGTGCAGGAAACAGATCGGTTTGGTGGTGGTAGAATCATGATAATGGGAGGAATAAACTACCAGGAACAAACCGAGGTCAAAATCATTGTTGGTAACCTTAATACAACAAAGTAAAGGGACGCAATTCTTGCTCCAGTTGTTCTCCTGTTTCTCCGACGACATCGTTTTAACCACGTTTTAGCAGGTCAACGCCCGTTGTCACGTGGCAAACATTTCGATTACCTTTTTGGAGACTTACATTCTTCGTGTGTTGCCTTGGCTAGAAATGTCTATAGATTTGTTGCCAATTGAACATCTATGGGCCAAACTTGGACGACGTATAAGAAATATCCAAAATCCCCCGGAAACGCTCGCCCGGCTCCGAACAGCACTTTTCAGGGAATGGAACAACATCCCTCAAGATTTTTTTCGACGTCTTTTTGATTTCATGAGACCACTGAAGGTAAATAAACAAACTCATCATAGATACCAGGACTTAATTTAAAGTACATATGCCAGACGCGCGTTTTGTCTACAAAAGACTAATCAGTGACGCTCGAATCCAAAAAAGTTAAAAAGGCCAAATAAAGTACGAAGTTGAAGAGCATTGAGGACCAATAGTCCTAAAAGTTTTGCCAAATACAGCTAAGGTAAGTGGATTCCGAAAATGGGAGACAACTCTACGGATAAATGTTTCTTTTCCAAATTTGTGTGCAGTAAAAAAATTGTTTGAGCATAACCGCTGGTCTCATACATACTTATCGTCAGTGCGTTGATATTGAAACAAAGTTTGATGCATAAAAACATTCCAGTTTTCGTAAAATAGTCATTCAATAATTCGAGCATGATGGTCATAACTAAAACAACAAACATGTTTAGGATGGTCGTAACTTAATTTTGTGATCGTCGTTATTCTTTATGAATTAGGACCCAATAAGCTTAAGACAAGTCAAGAGTTTTAGACTTATATCTTATCATATGAATATTTTATATGATATATTTTTGTAGTTGATTTCACCAAATGATAAAAACTTAAAGGATTGAAGAGAGGAGTACATGTAAAGTGCGAAACGGAAGAAAATTGGAACGAATGTTGGAAAAACATAATGATACTAAATGAAATGACCAGTCACGGTTGCTTCAAATATAATGTATAACAATAACCAAGAGGCAAATTGTTATAAGCGGTTAAATTCATTATCAATGTAAATTTCTAAAAAGTAGAGAATCATTTTAAAACAAGAAACACAGCTATGGTTATGATCATTTTTATTTACGAATAAAGAAAAAGGCTTTTTTTTTTTTAACAAATTTGACATAACATGAAATAACAATTTCCTGATTTGTTTTCTTAAATTTTGCATCTATTGAAAAGATAAACTATTTATTCCCACCTACGAAAGTAGAGGGGTATTACTTTTTCTGTTATGTGCCTCTGTCAGTCTGTTCGTTCGTCCGTCCGTCCGTCCATCCGTCCGTTCGTTCGTCCGTCCGTCCGTCCATCCGTCCGTTCGTTCGTTCCGCTTGAGGTTAAACATTTTGGACAAGGTAGTTTTTGATGAAGTTGAAGTCCAATCAACTTGAAACTTAGTACACATGTTTCCCATGATATGATCTTTCTAATTTTAATGCTAAATTAAAGTCTTGACCCCCAATTTCATGGTCCACTGAACATAGAAAATGATAGTATGAAGTTCAGGTTAAAGTTTTGATTAAAGTTTTTGGTCAAGGTAGTTTTTTATGAAGTTGAAGTCGCATCAACTTGAACCTCAGTACACATGTTTCCCATATATGTGATCTTTCTAATTTTAATTCTAAATAAAAGTTTTAAAGTGGAATTTAAAAGATAAACCTACAATTTAATTTGATACTTTAAGTCGGAAGAGCATAAGTAAGGAATCAAAATAATGTAATAGGGGTCGGTATCGAGACTGGACCATACCCGCGAAATCGCAGGTCTGTACTCGAATTAAAGAACATACGCCTTATTCTAAGCCTGGTTTTTCGAAAGTCGTATTGTCATTTGGTAGTCAAGCTGATTACAAGGTGCAATGTCGAAGTTCATGTACATAATTATTACCCGTTGTTATAGAAAATTCTGATTACGCCTATTGCTATCCGCTTTTTCTTTCTTATTGAAAATACACTGAACCCTGGACCACAGGTTTTTATTCCTAATTCATAAAGGGAACGATGCATTCGATCTTAATAACTATCGAGGAATTACAATTACTGAGTCATTTTGGGAGCTTTTTTATAAGTAATTGATACACGTTTTTGTAATGTTTTAGATAAATATCACATCATTGATATTTATTATTACTATTATTATTATTAGCCAAATTGGGTTTACCGCTTACCACCAGTGATGAGACGGAGTTGGCAAGCGGTCATAAATGCAAGAGGTGGTCATACAAGGTATTGACATGTTAACCTGAATTCTGTACTCGTCCTGTTACAATTGTCCGAAAAATGTACAATATTGTTTTTAATAGAGAACACTTGTTATTGTTCTCTTCAAAATTATGTTAACTAAATATTCTATTAACTAATTGTTTTCAACAAATTAAATGATCGTATAAACATGTAACGTTTCTCTTCTTGTCTAGTATATATATAAAAAAAAAAACACGAAACGAGAAACACTTATGAACCACATCAGCACATGACAACCATTGAACATCAGATTCCTGACTGAGAACATGTGCAAACAATTGCAACCAGTATAAATAATTTTTTATATAGTTCATTTTAACTTATAAAGTATTTAAAATGATATGGATTAAACAAATCTCTAATATCTATTTGAGTTTGAATAAATGTGTTTTACTAAAAAAAAAATATTTTAAATAATTTATGTTTTATATAAATATACATTTTCATTCCCAAAATCTGTTTTTTAATAAGAAAATAATAAAATGTTTTGAATTTCTTTATTTCTTTAAAATTAACAGTAGTTTTATGTGTGTTACATTTAGTGTTATGTCGTTGTTCTCCTCTTATATTTAATGCGTTTCCCTCGGTTTTAGTTTGTTACCCCGATTTTGTTTTTTGTCCATGGATTTATGAGTTTTGAACAGCGGTATACTACTGTTGCCTTTATTTAACCCCAAAATCTGCTATCAATTAATTCAGTGTTGCAATTTTATCAAGTTCACTAAGTATTTTAAGTTATATACTTATAAAAACACCTATTGATATTATATAAACATCTATTGAAATAATTCTGTTGGCGTTCAATGAATAGGTAACATATGAAATGTTGGCATTCGAGGAAGACATCGGCAGTATACATCTTTGTAGATCGCACGATTATTTCAGGTGATCCTGTCGTATGGCACTCCGCTCATTGATTTACGGTCTTTTGTTTTACATTTTAATTAGTCACTTCAAGTCAGATCAAAATAGCACTTTATCCATTCGACACCTCGCTCCTGTGGATTCAAGAAACTCTTTGTGGGTCCGTAGATGGCACGTACGAGTAAAAGTTTCTTCTATAAAACGTATTACGGTACTTTTTTTATCCGAAATTCATGTATTTGGTTTTGATGTTATACTGGTTATTCTCATCGGATTTTGTCTAATGCTTAGTCCGTTGCTATGTGTGTTACATTTTAATGTTGTGTCGTTGTCCTCCTCTAATATTTAATGCGTTTCCCTCAGTTTTTGTTTTTTGTCCATAGATTTATGAATTTTGAACAGTGGCATACTACCGTTGCCTTTATTCTTCCTCTATTTAGATATACCTTTCCTAAGAAGTATACCCTCCTTTCCGCTAACCTGGTTTACTATTTAGCAAAATCCTCCAATCAAATGCATTCTTAATTTTGTCTTGCCTTAAGTATGCATGGAATATTTGCCACTAAACGCAAGCGACAAAATTAGTGGAACTCGTTTTTTTTAGATAGACTTTAAGTAAAACCAGAGTAGATTTAACTTTTAATGTTAATTTTATACACAATAGACAATATTTATTCGAACAAACATCTTTTCAATTCAAAACCAATATTTAAAGATTAATTGAATGTCTTGAATTTATTTTGATATGACAATCTGGTTTCTCTACATTCATGTTTGAATTAAACGTGATAAAAAAAATTCCGATTTCAAAAAATGTCACTACCGATATGATATGATAGTTTAATTGACACTGATTCCAAAAAAAATATATAGTCCATCTAAATTGCATTAACCAAGGACCTCATACGAAAAGATCTTTATTATATATGGCGAATGAGTCACATCACCATACATGTAGTTTTAAATAGAAGGGGAGAAAATTCCAACTTAATGTCAATGTACAATGTACCCTTTAAACCAAAATGTATGTGTTACGACATTTTGCAACTAACAGTTTCGTAAATAAACTCATCATAGATACCAGGACTAAATTTAGTATATACGCCAGACGCGCGTTTCGTCTACAAAAGACTCAACAGTGACGCTCTAATACAAAAAAGTAAAAAAAAAAAAAAAGCCAAAGAAAGTACGAAGTTGAAGAGCATTGAGGACCAAAATTCCTAAAAGTTTTGCCAAATACAGCATGTACAGTAAACGTATGTTGTCTATATTTTATACAGTTTTGAAAAGAGGTGATAATAAACCAAAATCAAAATTTAGACCTTGACTTTATTTGTTCCCTTTCGGTCAAAGGAACTCTGATAAAAAACCTGGATGTAATCTGTGTTCGTGATGTCACTGGTTCAGACGAATTGATAATCTAATTATTATTAGGGCTAGGTAGTCGGGTTGTCTAGCGCGTCCGGCACAGTGCAATGCAGATGAGTGCCACGATATCTCAGTAGTATAAAATCGAATCCTGGCCAGGGGAGAACAAAATATTTACTTCCGTATATCTAACATTTGATAACTGACATGTACCAAATACAATTAATCTGTGATAGTTTCATGGCTATTATCATTACCGATTCAGTTATTACGTTGCTGTGGGCAATTTTTTTAAATTCATTTTTTGGTTTTGTTCTAATCCTTTTACAAAGTAGAGGTAAAATATACCAAAATGCACACACATACAAAATGTAGATATAAGAACCAACATTGTAATACAGAAATCAAACACAACAAAATACAAACTATCAAATATAAAATTTTGTAGCTTAATTAGGAAGCACAAAAAGTTAAAAGCAAAAGGAAAAACAAGCCTAAAAATATCAAAAGTTATAAAAAGAGAAAGTAAAATTTCACATTGAAATGGCCTTATCAGATGTCAAATCAATAGCTCAAATACATCAAGCAAATGGAAAACAACCGTAACATTTCTGACTTGGTTATTTTTTCACTATGTATGAAATGGTGCATTACCTTAGTTTTATAGATTTGTAAACCTCTCAAATGTATATGTATGTCGATCGCATTATATTGACAACATTATAATTATTCTCATTTTAATAACATAAATTAAGCCGTGAGTTTTCTCGTTTGATTTTTTTTAAATCTGTCCCTTCGGGGCCTTTTATAGCTGACTATGTGGTATGTGCTTTGCTCATTGTTCAAGGCCATACGGTGAAATATAGTTGTTATTTTCTGTGTCATTTGATTTCTTGAGGAGAGTTGCCTCTTTGGCAATCATACCACATCTTCTTTTTTTATAAAAAAAGGAAAAAGGTACAACTCGGGAACAACAGTCAACACTCTCGTTTCCTGGTACATTACTTAAGAAAAAATGTGTCAAATAAGAAAATTATCTCTCAAATGGAACAGAAGATGTGGTATAAAATGTTCTTTGATGTCTTTCTCATTGTTAATTTCTGATCACAAAAATGTTTCCCATCTGGGTGCGGGAATTTTTCGCTACATTGAAGACCAGTTGGTGACCTTCTGCTGTTGTCTTTTCTATGGTCGGGTTGTTGTCTTTTTGACACATTCCCCATTTCCATTCTCAATTTTTTTCCCATGACAGTTTTGTTTCGTCAATTTCCAGCTTTTTCAAAACTTTCATTATCTCTAAATGTTTGTTTTTTTCAGCAATCTCCATAGGTGAAACGTTGTTTACCATGCGTAGTTGGGCATTCGCTTTGCAAGTTAACAACTTTAAAACAATTTCCAAATGTCCGTTTTGACAAGCTTTGAATAATGCTGTTTTCCCGTCTGTATCTGACATATCTAAACTAGCTCCAGCTTCAATCAACTGAGAAACAACATTGGAATGACCGTTTTGTGCGGCTAGATAAAGAGACGATACTCCATCAGATGTGCATCTGTTAATGTTGCATCCATGTTTCAATAGTTTTTCAACGATCTCAACATCGCCATTTTGGCTAGCAATCATAAGTGGCGATGTACAATTTTCACGATGTACATTTGGGTCTGCATTGAATTTGAAGAGTAGGCACACAGTTTCATAATGACGATGTTGACACGCCATAAAAAGAGGTGATACTCCATCGCTGCGGCATGAATTAACATCTGCTTTATGTTCTATCAAATGATTTGACATCTTTATGTTACCATTTGCACATGTCATTATTAGTGGTTGTCTCCCAATATTGACGTCGGCATTGTGTTGCAACAATAGTTCCATGGCTTCAAAATGGCCTTTCGAGCACTGGCACGTTGCATACAAAGGCGAAATGTTTTTGTTATCGAGTATATTAACAGATATGTTAACTTTATCTAATAACATCCGTACAACTTCTACGTGGTTTTTGTAGCATGCAGCATGTAATGGTACCTGTCCAGTATTATTTTGACGATTAATATTAGCCCCATAATTCAACAGATTTTTCACTATTGATAGGTAGCCTTTTTCACATGCGATGAACAATGGCGAAGCATCTAATTTGGAACATAAATTGATATTGGCTTTGTAAATTAATAAATTCTGCACGATTTGAGCATGTCCATTTTGACAAGCAAAATACAACGGTGAATATCCGTTTTTATTTTGATAGTCTTTGTCTACATCGGTGTTCCTGAGGATTTCATTAACAATAGCTGTATGCCCATTTTCACATGCAACAGAGAGAGGCGAATCATCGGTATTTTTCTTTAAAGTAGCATCAGCTCCATATCTTAAAAGCATTTTTAAAAGTTCAAGATGGCCATTTTCGCAAGCAATGTATAATGACGTTGTTCCATTTTCCCTTTGCATATTTATGTGTGGATGTATATAGTTGTTTCTATTCACACGCGATACGACTTCTCTCAAGTTTTTACTTTTGGCAGGAATTCCTGTGTTCTCTAGTAACCATTTTGTAAGCGAAATGTTTCCAATGAAACTGCTGAGCAACAATGGACTATCCCTGCTTTCATTGTCTGTTTTTTGTGCCAATCTTTTCTTTTCTGATGCATCTAAGTTGTTTAAGGCTTTCATTAATTTGTCAATAAATTCATGATTTTTCATGTTTATATTACAAAAAACACTGGTAGTTAGACCTTTAAACCAATCTTGTATCAACCTATCTATATAGATATCAACATGCGTGTCAAACAATGCAATTGAGAGGTTTGTGTTATTTTGAGAGGCAAAGACTGGATTCCAAATGAATCGCTCACGTATAAAATCACTACTACACTTTGAAATACACAAATCTACATTATTGCGTACAACAATCTGGGCAAGAAAATCAAATAGTTTGTCGTGAATTGTTCTGTAGGTTCCATCTACTTTAGAAAGAAATGTATCTTCAAGTGTTTGAAATGAGTCTTTTAAACATTCAACTGATGTGCCTTTGTTTAATTTGCACTCGGTGAATGTTTTTTCCATAAGATCCTGCGTGTGTGTGTCTTGACTTTGTAGTTGTTTTTCAGCGATTCTGTTGTTGAATAATACACAAATGACAAGGCAGCAATATTTAAGCTTCCCACCTTCTCCTTCAATTCGAAAGCTCTCAATCTCGTTTCTGTAAAATTCGAAGGGGTTATGAAAGAACTGTTTGATTTCCTTACAATTGCTTTTCTGATATAACTTGCATAATAAGGGAAAAAAGTCAAACTGATCTGAAAGACCTTTTACATCATCAGCATGTTCTTGAAAGTACATTTCAGCTAATCTCGATAATTCCTCTTTTGTAAACTTAATTGTCTCCGAATTCAGATTACACTCGCTTGAATTGAAAAGGGATAAGGCTTTGAATTTTACATCTTTGAATACCTGCAACCTACATGTAGCAATGATCTTGCAGGGATTTTGTTCCAAAAATGGTTGTACAATTGCTAATATTTCTTCCCACTTATCTACCTGATTGTTGTTCAGAGTAAAATGGCCGCATATGTCATCAATAACAAAAGTGTCTTGACCCCTTTTTGTGAAAAACGTCTCAAATCTTTGGGAGTACATGTAGGAATAATACGATATCCTTCTTTCTTTAACAATAAAGCTACATGTCTCATAGTAGCTGTCTTACCAACCCCTGCATTTCCAGATACGATAACGCTAATATTATTCCTAATACGTTTAAGAACTTCGTCTGCTGCTCTGGTGCAAACAAATGAATCGTCTTCATTTCGCCACTGCTCTATAAGGACATTGTGCTGATCTGAAAGTTGATGTACTAACTATTATGCATGCTGAATCAAATTAAACAATCCAGCCCCTTTTCTGTATCATTTGCCTGTTTTAACATACCACAGTTTCAAATTTACATTAACTCAAAAGCATGTTTTCATCATACTCAGTAAATGACAAATAAAAGAAATATGTGAAAACTTTAAACTTTATATTTTTGTCCTCCATCAGAATAAAACCTACTGCCTAGTATAAATTTGAGGTGGATTTTCTCGTGAATATGTCATTATCATTAAGACATTTTTGAGTAGATTACACCTTTCTTCGAATTGAATAGTGTTGTTCAGAACTTTACAAAGTACACTTTTAAAGAAATGTAAAACCTCATATTGTTAATTTAAAAAAAATCATGGTGCATGTTTAAAGTGCATAGAACACAAATTTACAGATAAGGCCGGCGAAGTTGTCATCTTATTGTATCGGTCACTCACAAGAATACAAAAGTGAAAAACAGCTAGATTTCAGCAGTCAGTTGGTTAAAGAATTTTACAATCAGTAAACAAAAAATGGGGGATACATTCGTGATTTGCAATACTCAGTAAGATCTTCAGGCAGGGAACCTATATTTGACCTTAGTTTGGAAGTGCAATGCACCAATTGTCCAACATGATTAGTTTATATGAAAGTGCCTATAAATAGCAATACATAACAAAAAAAAATTATTTGAATGTGAGTTATTCAGTACAAAGATTAATACAATTAAAACAATACAATTATGAATTGCCTAACAATGTAATAGGATCACACCTAATTATTAAGGATGAAAATGTTAAAATGTTAAAAATATTTACGATGTGAAAAAAAGTAATCGCAATATTTTGCTAACTTTAAATGTATGAAAATTGTATCATAGAAAACAAATTACAAAATCTGAAAAGATATTTTTTAAGTAAAAATGGGTGTAGCATGTTTGTTTTCCAAAATACTATTGAAATCGTATTTCCCTAGGATTTTCAATTTTCGTGCCGATGATCTGTGGTTCTCTCCTGTAATCATGAGCATGCATTTATCGAGGTGAAGTCGGAAGTAGATAAGAATTTGTTTAGCATGATCGAATGGACAAATTTTATCATTTTGTACTGCTCACCTTTATCAATCGATGGGCAGTCCATTCCCGAAATCGAATAAGACGTCACATGAACGAAGAAGTTTGTCTGACGTTAAAATACGTAGTCCAATAGCTCAAGGCTACATGGACACACACAGTGTACCTATTCCCCATAATATATTTTTTTTATGTTTGAAACCTCGTTTTAAGAAAAAAGACCTTTACAATTATATATCATGATAAGCATATCTACGTCGACACGCAGCCCATTCTATGAAGAAATGTCGAACTGTCACTACTGCTGGTATCCAATCAACTGTTCTGAAGCTCGAAATAATGTAATTTATAAAATTATATTTTCTGAGTGTTAGAACACCATTGTATGTGTATCTACATTAAAAATTACTGTACGTTAGTTTTGGAGGACAATTGATTCAAACTAGGGAGGCACATGCATTAGGTTGGGGAGGAGGGCTGTAAGGCCAGAATATAATTTAAAATAAGGCATGACAGGAGTTTTGAGTAAAATAAAGGCAGGATATAAGCTATATGTCTGGCTAGCTAAATAGTCGAGAAGATAACAGATCAAAGTATTCAAGATAATTTTAGATGGATGGCAATTCTAAAGTACTATCGGTAAATCAATGCTATATTTCATGTGCCGCATGAGCGTCCCTATTAAGTAAGACAGTCTAAGCTTGACACATTGATACTTAAACTTTACGAGATATCAATATTTTTTTTTTTATCAAATTCAAACAGTGGAAGCTTTCTGAAGTCAGTTCATGTGATATCAGTGCTAATCCATCATTTTTTTCCAATCTGCTGTATGTCCTTTATGATAAAGAATGGAGTGCAATTGTGTTGAAACATTGTAAGCATATAATGGCATTGTAACAGTACTAGAACATATTTACATCAACATCAAAAGGTAAGGTGGAGACTGTGGACTGCTGATTCAAAATAATATAGATTTCTTTGTAACCACTTTCATAATGATAGGTGTAAAATGATCGGCATTGTACAGCTTAATACAAACACTAGCAGTCAAATCCATAATAGTTGGGAAAAGTAAAATTGAGAATGGAATGGGGAATGTGTCAAAGAGACAACAACCCCACCATAGAACAGACAACAACAGAAGGTCACCAACAGGTCTTCAATGCCGCGAGAAATACCTGCACCCGGAGGCGTCCTTCAGCAGGCTCCTTAAGACTTATATATACTAGTTCAGTGATAATGAACGCCATACTAAGCTCCAACTTGTACACAAGAAACTAAAATTAAAAATAATACAAGACTAACAAAGGCCAGAAGCTCCTGACTTGGGACAGGCGCAAACATTCGACGGGGTTAAACATGTTTATGAGATCTCAACCCTCGCCTATACCTCTAGCCAACGTAGAAAAGTAAATGTATAGCAATACGCACATTGAATTCAGTTCAAGGGAAGTACTAGTCTGATTTCAGAAGATGTAACTAAAGAAAATAAACAAAACGATTCATAAAAAACAACAGACTACTATCAGTTTACTGACATGCCAGCTCCAGACTTCAATTAAACTGAATGAAAGATTATGTCTTCATCATATGAATATTAAGTACAATCCTTCCCGTTAGGGGTTTAGTATCATACCATCATAGCATATATGAGAAAAACATACCCGTGTCATGCCAACAACTGTTTTTTTTTAAAATAGATGTGTTTAGTTCTGATGCAAAAACCCTATAAGTGAATCAATATTAACGCCAAAATATGCAATCTTTAATGACCTGACAACAGTATCGTAACTATATCACTTCTTAATAAGTCTATTTTAAGGTTTTGTTAGCTTCTGAGGTGAATACTGACACTTCAATCAGCTTGATACAAGGATTGGGTTTATTATTGAATATTTGACACATCATAGGTTTCTGACACAGATTAATATGGTCTACAACGTAAAGAAATCAAATTGTACATTTAACTTTTATTGTCAAATATCATTAATCTAAATACATAGATTAAACATATCGTACAATCGAATACTTAGTTATTCTAACTTTGTTGAAATTATACTGAGTCTACCTTGTGACATTAATTTGGACCGTATTTAAGAGGTTTTATTTTTGTTAAATGTTTAAGAATTGTACTATACATAATGCAGTATAGTACCTAATATTCAAACGTTACCTTAAAATGTTAATATAAAAAAGTTAAATCAGAATCAATCTTAAACTCCAGTGTCACTGGGTCACATCTCTTTTGGATATAAGAACCACTATATATCTTGAATGTCTGTTTGATTTGGCAGGGTATTTACGTTTCAACACTTGTAATATAGTAATCTGTTTGTTTTGTATATAATATTAAGAAAATCGAACAACTACCATTTTTCTTCGTACTAAAAACTTTTTAAAAGCAGTTATAGACTCAGGCCTTAATTTTTACCCAGCCTTAGATTGCAGATACGGGTCGACCGCAACAACTAAGGTCTTACTGTTATAGAAAAAGTAAAATCACAAAAATACTGAACAAAGAGGAAAATGCAATCGGAAAGTCCATAATCACATGGCAAAATCTAATGATAAAACACACAAAAAGCGAATGGACAAGAACTGTCATATTCCTGTCTTGGTACAGACATTTTCAAATGTAAATGTAAAAATGTAGATTAAACCTGGTTTTATAGCGCCAAACCTCTTCCTTTGGTGACAGTCTCATCAAATTCCGTTATATTTACAATGATGCGTGAACTAAACAGACATAAAAAATAAAATAGTCAAAATACGGGTACAGCAGTCATCATCGTGTTACAATTTTAAAAGGCACAATTCAACAGAACTCAAAAACATCTATCTACAAACACATTCATTGATTAGCGTGTTTGACGTCAGAAAATTGTATACGTCACATATATTTGTCTTTCCATGTATATACAAACAATTTAAAATTTCACACGGGCAATGTTAGCATACAGCGTAAAAAATCAATAGTATGAAAGGTTTAATTTCAGAAATAGACCGATATTTAAAATAGTCCAAAAGTTATATAGAATTTATAAGAATCCACAAATAGTTCATGCCACTACGCGATTGAATAATTTTGACGTTTGTGGTTCAACGTATTTTCTACTTCATAATAGATATATTACCTTGTATGTTCCTTGGTATTATATTTTCAGTTTGCTCACGTTTGTGTATATCTAAAAATCGAACAAAATATCTGTAGAAAAATTACTTCACGAATATGATATAAACAGATACAAATAAGGAAAAATAGTTATCAAAGGTAAAAAGGTCTTGCACGATTGGTTAGACTAAATAAATATAAACATTGCGTTGTCCTCTACAATCGCACCACCTGATTCGTGGTACACTTGTCCTATATCCGATAACAATGAAAGAAAGAAATAGTTGCACTAATAATACATTCAAAAGGTAGTCCTACTATACTTTTATATTATTCAATTTTTACAGGTTTTATGAAAAGCAGTCCCACATGTGGTAGCAAAGAAATTGTAACTACTAAATAGCGATACAATGTAATTATGATTTGTTGATACACCTACATGTATATTATTCACAATTAATGAAAACAAAAATAATCAGCTTGTCTCAAATAGTAGTTGAATAAAAGTGCATGATTAAAAAACTTATATATACGTTTTCCTATTTATTTTTATTGTAGTCCTGTAATATTATGTTGTCATTTCTATGTTATATTTAACATTGCCATTAAAGTGTGAGGTTTGGCATGCCACAAAACCAGGTTCAACCCACCATTTTTTCCTTTAAAAATGTCCTGTACCAAGTCAGGAATATGGCCATTGTTATATTATAGTTCGTTTCTGTATGTGTTACAATTTAACGTTGCGTCGTTTGTTTTCTCTTATTTTTGAGTGTAAATTGACATTGCGATAAGACGTGTCACGGTACTTGTCTATCCCAAATTCATGTACATGTATTTGGTTTTGATGTTATATTTGTTATTCTCGTGGGATTTTGTCTGATGCTTGGTCCGTTTCTGTGTGTGTTAGTTACATTGTAGTGTTGTGTCGTTGTTCTCCTCTTATATTTATGCGTTTCCGTCAGTTTTAGTTTGTTATCCCGATTTTGTTTTTTGTCCATGGATTTATGAGTTTGAACAGCGGTATACTACTGTTGCCTTTATTTATATAATAATTCATTGTGATAGTTTAACAATGCAAAAGGATGGTATATTATCATTAGTCTTACATTTTACATACTATATTTTATGACAAAATTCATCAAGGTGTTTAAAAAATACTTATAGTTAAAGCCGGTTCATAATTTTGATTTTTAATGATGAGGAATTTTGAATCTTCAATGCTCTTCAACTTCGTTCTTGTTTGGCTTCATAAATATTTTGATATGAGCGTCACTGACGAGTCTTGTGTAGACGAAACGCGCGTCTGGCGTACTAAATTATAATCCAGGTACCTTTGATAACTAATTACACCACAAGGTTGATGCCACTGCTTGTTGACGTTTCGTCCTCGAGGGTATCACCAGCCCAGTAGTCAACATTTCGGTGTTGACATGAGTAACAATAATGTGGTCATTTTTATAAATTTCCTGTTTTACAAAACTAAGGCATAGATTACCTTAGTCGTATTTGGCACAACTTTTTGGAATTTTGGATCCTCAATGCTCTTCAACTTCGCACTTGTTTGGCTTTATTTATATTTATATTTATTTTGAAATGAGCGTCACTGATGACTCTTATGTAGACGAAACGCGCGTCTGGCGTACTAAATTATATCCTGGTACATGTACCTTTGATAACTAACTATTAATGAAGAAATTAGTCTCTCAATTGATACAAACATTCATTTTTCTTTCATCTGTACGCTGCATTATTCAGCCTGTCACAAGTCAGGAGCCTCTTACCTTTGTTAGTCTTGTACGTGTTGCATGATTTATGTATTTGATTTTCGTTCATTTATATGTTTTATAGTTTTGTGTGACGTTCGTTTTCATCTAACTACTACACAATTTTATATAGGGGAAATCTACGTAAAGTAGAGTAATAGTTATGTCGCTTTTACCGGATATCCTTAAAAATTAACCGTTAAAATAATTTCTGTAATTTACATGTACCTCTTGTGTGTTTTTCTTTATTTTCTTTTGCTGTTATTCTCCCTTTAAAATACAAAATTGATAAACGTCCTATTTGCATAGTAACTCATTTATCGCATAATTAATACGGATTGTAAAGAATGCACATTTTAATTACATAATCATACATTTTAGGATTTGTATGCATTCTAAAACAAGTTGTGCAGAAAAAAAACAACAGTTATATCAAATTTCATTCTGTGTTGATCCGTGTTTGTGGTGTACTTTTATTTTACTAAAGACAAATGCCGTTTTCATTGTTCGAGTTCTTTTCATTGACTACAACGTAGTATATTCCCCTTTCTGTCGATTAAATAAAATTAACCTATAGGTCAGCATTTTGCTCACTTTTTTTGGATTTACATGTACCTTCACCAGAAATGCCAAAACGTAAACCTTTTGAATTCAATGGATATTAAGACCTTTTAAAAGAGCTTCCTTATACAAAAGAGGGTACAAATAGGAAAAATTCTAAGGCAACTTTTCCAATGTTCTATATTTGAGGCAATGATTCTTCAACCCTGATTTGAAAGAGAAAAAGCTCCAGATTATCTTCAAATAGTACTGTTTTGTCATCAGTACATAAGATATATCTTTTTAACCACGACAGAACTTCAAAAAACAAAACAAAGCCAGTGTTTGTATTTTATTAACTGTAATCTACGATTAAGTTATATAGGGGTTGTCTGGATTACAATCTACATTTTTGTGTTGTTTTCCTTAATTTAACAAAATGTAGTTTATATCATGCAAAAGATGAAGAAAGGGTATGCTTTACAGAGATTTTTTGTCAAGCTGCAGATTGTGCAAAAGTATCAGAGTGTGTCTAGATTTCACTCGAAAAACCAAAATTTATTCAAAAAAAAATAGTTAAGATTACACATGAGATAAAATAATAAAAAGTAAAAAGAGATCACAAATTACCAATGTTTATCTTTATCTTGTCCTCTTCGGTAACTTCAGTGTTCTTTATACGTTTTGAAAGTTCTTCATAACAAGTATCCTCTTCTAAAGCTGAAAGGAAATGTGTATAAGCATCAGCGTTCTTGTACATCAGCTTAGTTAGAAGTAGTCTATTGCTTTGTTCCTTGGTGTTACCTGGGGCACACACCTCAGCCTGGTCTTCTAAGCATAATACTTCGTCACTAATGAGATGATCTACTATCGTGTTTGTAGTGGCTAATTCATTGACCAATATTTTGAAATTCTTTTGTAGTTTGATGGTATGACTGCTTAAATCCATTACTGAAATTACAAATAAATTACAAAAGATCGAAATAAAATCAAGTATAATTTTGCTTTTACAATTAATAATTTTTTGCAACATGATGTTTAATTCAAAAACTTGAGAAAGCCAAAAAAGAAAGAAAATGTAAATGTTTAACGCGTTTATGTATTGATCAACATGAAAACTTTTAACCTGATATCACCCCCTCCCCTTTTCCAGTTTTTGGTGTTGTTCATGTTGCTTAGTCTTTAGTTTTCTATGTTGTGTTATCTGTACTATTATTTGTCTATTTGTCTTTTTATTTTTAGTCATGGCGTTGGCAGTTTATTTTCTATCTATGGGTTTGACTCTCCCTCTTGTATCTTTATTCCCTTCATTGTTTTTAAGAACTGTATTTATTTGGACAGAAGAGGACTTCCGGCAATTGACTGTCATTTAGTAAAGTGACGTATGTTTGCGTTCACCGATGCAAACGTTGAGGTAATAAAAAAAACTAGTAGGAACACAGGTTCCCTTTCTGGATAACTCTAGGTCTTAACGCTATAACCGCTAAAGAAGAAAGTTACGACAGGCTCACATCAAAACATGACTGCGTCCTACCTTCAACTAGAACAAAATCCGACAAGAGCAACATGAGTTTATATTTCTTGTCCAACATTAGATTGCTACGTATTTAAAACAGAAATATTTTTCTAATTTTTCAATTTAGCTTCAGTTTGAACCTCTTGAACAATTTGTGTTCGAAAATACCCTCTCAATAGCTCTGAATGTTTACAATGAGGATGTATGCTATTGGATTGCATGATTTAACAATAATACTAATTGAAATAGTCTTCAAAACAGACTAGATGTAATACTTATATACACACAACGGTTGATGTTTGAGGTTTCTGTTATGTTGCTTGTTTGGCATCAATGAATATTGCTTCTCTCATTTTGTTAAAATTGCGACAACACGCTATGTAAACACGATGAAGCTTTATAAATAACCAAAATCTATTTTTGATATTATAGACATGATCGAGGATTCAACTGTAGACTTAAAAGGACAAGTACATGTATTCCAAACTATGACATTTATGACAGTAAGGAACTTGAATCAGTATACTAAAATACAATTGATAGCAAACAATAACTAGAAATGAAGTCCTCGATTTTGTTGATTGTTTAATGCAGTTGATGTTTTGAGAAATTTGAAAAAAATATTATTAAGATAAGTTTTCCAAGAGCAACAACGTCAACCAACAACACTATGTAAAAAAGAATTAACTTCAAGTAATAAAGTAGCCATCTACCTTCAAATACAGCTAGATTGTAATCGCCTTCACAGTCGTAGTTCTTCATTTTTGCCACAAGATCTATCTTACTTCGGTCAAATTCTATAAGTTCTTCTTTAAAGGTTTGAAAGGTACCGTATGGTCTAGCCATAAGAATGTTCAGGATCATCCTATTTCGTTCTGACAAGCGTCGTTCATTCAATATATCTTCTCTGTCTTCAATCGTCAGGCAGCACTTAGATATGAGTCCATCCAAAACAGTCGTGTCAAGCGTGACATTGTGTAAAAACTCGTCATAGTTTGGACCTGTCTCATGTTAATAAAAATCTTCAGAAAGTTAACTAAGTAATATGTATTACCAATTTCGGGCTTATATCTAAAGCAGTTACAGATACTTAGGTTTTCATATGTTCTATTACGTGAATATTGAAAATACTTCCCGTAAAAACGTTACAATGAATAACATGAATAAGTCATTTATTCACTTACAAGCTTTTTTATCCATGAAAAGACTAGAAGAGAAAATCCTTCTTATTAGAGCCTACGTATCAATAAACTCATCATAGATACCAGGACTAAAGTTTGTTTATACGCCAGACGCGCGTTTCATCAACAAAAGACTTATCAGCTCGAATTCATAAATTTTAAAGTAAAAAAGGCCAAATAAAGTACGAAGTTGAAGAGTATTGAGGACAAAAATTCCTAAAAGTTTTGCCATATTCAGCTAAGGTAAATATAACGAGTTTTCATTTTTACGAGTTCCCCTTTTTGTTTTGTATATATACTTAAACTATAAAGAACCCATACGAAACATCTCAATAAGTAATCGGCTTCATGTTCCACTAAACCATTATCCCATATTCCTTAAACTATCCTGATTACAAATGCATAGTAAAAACCCTATTGAAAACAGGAATAGACGAATTGTGTCTTTTTACACTGTTAGAATACATGGTGTTTAACTTTAAATAAAAAAAAAAAAGGTTTTACAAATGAAATGTTATATAATTGATTCTTTTAAACCCCTTCCCCACCAACACTACTCCTTAATACATGTACCGCCTATTACACATATAATGTATGAACAAAATTCCGTCTATAGGTAACGTAAAATTGCTGAAGCCCCGATTAGCAATGATAACGGCGGAGACGTACAGCGCTGTTGTTTTTTTTAAAGTCAAATCAAAATTATTTGATTAAATTTTTTTTTCAGCTACATGTATTTGTTAGAGGTAAGAAAAAATAAGAAAGTTTAGGTTTTAAACAACACTGTTGCCTATCAAAATGACTTACAAATGTCAAATGCTATACCAAATACTTTAAATTACAGAATTCGCTCAAGCGATTAAAGAATAAAACTGTCGGTGTTAAGGTTCAATTTTAGTTACCCGTGATTTGATATTTTCAATATTGTATACTCAATAACATTAACTATGTTGGTATAATAAGGTGAAAGTAGTTAACGTTTTTAAGCCTTATTCCGAAACTAAAAAAAATATAATAATTTCATACCTTTTTTTATTTTTTCCCCGCATTTCCAGGCCTTTTAATGACACACGTGCAATGTGTGAGACTGATATACTAGTACGGCCTAACAATGACATACCAGTAAGTGTATCGATATTGATTAAATGACTGAATACGAATCACTTAATTTTAAAGTAAACATAAATACATTTTCTATATGTTACTTACTCTTTACAGCTGATTGTATTAACATACTTACAAGATACTGTTTCAGTTTTTCTAAAAGTTACAAATACTGAAACTTAATAACACTGGACAGATCATTTTTCAAATTTTTGTGAATGAATTAAAATCTTCAAGGCAGTTTACAGTTATTGGCAGTTACAGAACAAATGTGGTTCCGTATCCTAAACAATAACACAATGTTAAATACTGTCTTGATTGTAAGCCAAATACGAACTAACCGATACTCAACGGAATGACGTTTACTAATTTACTGTAGTACTGTGTTTCACGTCAGATGTATTTTTCCATTTAAAAATCATAAGCTCTTATGACATCATTTAACGGTTATTTCATTAAGATAATTTTTTTTATACCTTTTTTCGTAGAAATATCGGTACATATTGGTTTGACGTACAACCTCGAGTCATAAAGTGTGAAAGCTAAAGCATGTGAAGGTACTTTAGAAATCGCCAGTAAGATACTATAGGATTATACACCTCACGTGCGTCCGTTTGTCAGTCATTCAGCTCCTCCATCAGTGTGATAGATATTTTTTTAAACATTGTTTTTGAATTTTGTTATCTATTGGTTTGCAATTCAGTTTAAGAGAAAGTTTAAGACTGTGTACGCTACATAAGGTCACCGTTACCTCGATATCGATAAATTGAAGATACGGTTGCCGATTGTGATCTAGATTGACAAGAATCGCAAAGGTCGGTGATTTTATCAGTTTAATTTGGCTAAAACAGGCCGTCCTGATTTGGCGAAAGGAGCTGAAGGTGGCATTTAACGACATGAACAATCAAACAAAAATAGAAAGCCATACTATTGAAAAACGAGGAACTTATACATTTGTGAAATCATAAATGAAGTTTATAAAACTCGATTGTACTAACATGATGCATTTTGAAATATACTTTATCAGTGTACTTGCATAATATGTTTTGGATTTTCTTCGACATACTTGATCCGAAACACAAGTATCATTCGAAAGTGTGACTGATTTATATATGACATTTATTTTGTCAACATTTTCTAGTTTTAAACTAATATGAAAAATAACAGTTGTTATTTGTAGTCAGGTTTATCATTAAAACATTTTTTTCTTTATTTTGTTTTTTCCTTGTTTGGATAGGATAGACAACTTAAATCGACAAAGACTATATAACACAAACAAAACAAAGAAAAATAACGGTTGGTTGGTGCAGATACAGACAAATTCTGATTAAGCAAATGATTTACTTACTCCTGTTGTTCAACCACCTCAATGATCTCTGGACTAACTTCGTGATTCATATGAACAGACACAGTCACCTCTTTCTTCTGAGACTCCATTCTATATTGCTAAACTGTGTTCTAAATAGACAAGAAGAACAAAGATGGTTAAAAAGAGATTTTTCACATTCGTATTGTCTTCGCATATATATTTTGTCCTTATTTTTGTAATGAAGATTTATTCATTTTGCAATTCAGATGATCTCATTCAGTAATTGTGAGTATCATACCCAGTTGTGATGATTAAAATATCAATCAGTGTGAGGCTAGAGGAATCATGCAGATTAAAATATCAATCAGTGTGAGGCTAGAGGAATCATGCAGATTAAAATATCAATCAGTGTGAGGCTAGAGGAATCATACAGATTAAAAGTACAGTTTCTACAACACGACTGGTGCCACATGTGGAGCAGGATCTACTTACCCTTCCAGAGCACCTGAGATCACCCCTAGTTTTTGGTGGGATTCGTGTTGCTAATTCTTTAGTTTTCTATGAAAGAGGGACGAAAGATACCAAAGGGACAGTCAAACTCATAAATCTAAAACAAACTGACAACGCCATGGCTAAAAATGAAAAAGACAAACAAACAACAGCACACATGACACAACATAGAAAACTAAAGAAAAAACAACACGAACCCCACCAAAAAACTAGGGGTGATCTCAGGTGCTCCGGAAGGGTAAGGAAATCCTGCTCCACATGGGGCACCCGTCGTGTTGCTAATGTGATAACAGATCTGGTAAATAGTCTAATTCGGTAGGTCACATTCATGAAACGGAAAGTTTGATCGACATCGTTACTTACGTATCTCTATAATAACGATATTGAACAACACGGTATCATCATATCAGCAAATCTTTTATCGCACTGAGTGTCACAAGTATTGCAGTACATTTAATTATACCTAAATTTATATTTAAATCGTTTGATTAAGCTTCGGATCATATCACATGGCAAATAACTGTATTATGGGATTTCGTTTTTGGTAAAATGATTGAAATGAATAAGATAAAAAACTATTATCATTTCAATGATTTTTCATGTGTTTTTTTTAGCCCATGACGACTTTTGGGAAATTTTTACAAAACAAAATTATAAAACAAAAATTATTTCTGATTGACGTTTTTACCAGGGCATGAATACTTGCATACCTGTTATTAAAATTTGCTGTTACAAAATGATAGAAAATATTATAAATTAAGGAATGTATCTCCCTCATGCAAAGCTCTGATTCCTTCCATGGATTTGGCTATACTTTTTGGACCTTTTTAATTATAGCTCTTCATCTTTTATATAAGCTTTGGATTACAACTATTTTGGCCACGAGCATCACTGAAGAGACATGTATTGTCGAAATGCGCATCTGGTGCAAGTAAATTGGTACCGTTAATTTTATTATTTCTCTTTTAGAAATCCTGAACAATCCAGTTTATTCAGTAAATATCTAGCACCAATACTCGTAGTTTACTACCTTTGATTAGTGTTTAGTATGACGATAAATGTTTTCATTTGTTCTTGTAGTAGTTACAACGAAATTGATTTGTATAACTATTTCTGTTCTGCATGCATACATGTACCTTAAATAAAATAAGAACAGGTAAATTGGCGCAAATGAGTTCCGAATATTGGCGCAATTGATACATTTGGAA